>JAJLVX010000449.1:0-61834 GCA_030564525.1 Liangdongia berthetii | reverse complement strand
TGTTGTTGTTGTTGTTGTTGTTGTTGTTGTTGTTGTTGTTGTTGTTGTTGTTGTTGTTGTTGTTGTTGTTGTTGTTGTTGTTGTTGTTGTTGTTGTTGTTGTTGTTGTTGTTGTTGTTGTTGTTGTTGTTGTTGTTGTTGTTGTTGTTGTTGTTGTTGTTGTTGTTGTTGTTGTTGTTGTTGTTGTTGTTGTTGTGGAATCTGTGTAACGATAGTTTGACCAATTGGTGAATTTGTAGATTGGTAGTAGTATGTCTGTTGTGATTGAGGAGCCATTTGTGCTGGGGTTGGAGCTTGCTGTGGAGTTTGCGATTTAGGTGCACTTGGTGGAGTAGGAACTGGTGACCAGTTAACACGTTCATTAGTAGCAAATTGTCCATTAGAATTTTGTCTTTGTAGATTCAATTCTTGTGTTCTTGGTTTTGGACCATCATCTCTAATTAATGGTAAATGGTGGAATTGTTTTGGGTGATCAACATTTCCTGGTGAATTTGTATTCATGATGGAATGTCCATACATTTTGAAGTCTTGCTTTGGTTGTTGAACAGCTGGTTGTGGAGTTGGAGGTGGTTGAACATGTTGGTGATGTGGTGGTGAAGCTTGTTGTGGTGCTTGAATAGGTGCTGGTTGTGAAATTAAAACAGAGTGTTGTTGTTGTTGTTGTGGTGGTTGTGGTGGTTGTTCAGCATGTGCTTCGTGAACTTGGTGAGCTTGCTGAACTTGAATTTTCTGTTGTTGTAACTGAGCTTGTTGTTGTATGTGAACTTGTTCTTGTTTTCCAACACCATTTTCACAACTCTTTCTAATTCTGTCTTCTGGGGACATTGCCACCAATTCACGCAATACAGAGGGTGGTGGCTCCAATAATCCTCTCATTGATGGCATTGGAGCATCACCACGAGCAGCAGCAGTTAAAGAATGTGCTCGTTGTTCAGCTTGAGCTGCAGCTCTTAAGTCACCAGCATCCTTGAAACAAGAAGCGGCCCTCAAACAGGCATCGGCTGCATCATGGGCTTGGTTATCACAACGCTCATAAACACAAGCTAGCCCCTCCCAAGCAGCTGCTGAAGAGTATGCACTTGAAGGTGAATCATTGGTTTGTAATCTAGCAGCTTGTGAATAAGCAGCTAAAGCATCAACTAGCTGGCCTAGTTTCAAGTATAAAGCACCAACGGCCAACCAAGGTAGCGGTGATTCTGGGCCTCTTCTCAACGCAACTTGATAAGCATCATAAGCTTGTCTTGAAGAATCAAGTAAAGAATAGGCTCTACCCAATAGGTACCAAGATAAGAAATCACCATTATCAGGGGTGACCTTAGCATCCAAAGATTCTTGATTAATTGCAGATTCCAATAATGTAATTGCACTCAGTGGGTCAAAATTTTTAGTGTTTGGTAATAATAAATAATAAGCCTTTATAATATATATTCTTGGAATACAACCCAGAGAAACCAATGCATTGTTACAAACTCTTATAGCATCATCAATATCATTGGCTCTTTCTCTAACAGCGGCCAAATCTGCCCATAGAGAAGCTTGTTGGTTGATTTTTGTGGCTGGAGGTGGAGGCCCAACAATTGCAGCTTGAAGTTCATTTGTAGCATATTTGTAGTTACCTTCAAGAGTATGTATATGTGCTAATTTTTGATGGCATGTTTTGGACAAATCAAGTTCCTCTTTAGTTAATTTATTATTTCTCAAAATTGTCAATG
The DNA here is from genome assembly GCA_030564525.1 of Liangdongia berthetii. Taxonomy (NCBI): domain Eukaryota; kingdom Fungi; phylum Ascomycota; class Saccharomycetes; order Phaffomycetales; family Wickerhamomycetaceae; genus Liangdongia; species Liangdongia berthetii. The sequence continues at coordinate 60,123 of JAJLVX010000449.1, read as the reverse complement.
CGGATTGGAAAGATTGAACTGCATAGTCCAAGCTTCCTAACTTCATGAATATATCACCCATAGTAGCCAATAATGAAGGATCAACTGGGCTAAGTTGCACTGCTCTTGAAATCAACTGGTGAGCTTGCTCATATTGCTTCAAATTAGAGTAAGACAATGCTAGTTCTTTCCAAATAAAAGGATCATTATTCAAATTTGGGTGTCTTTCAATGGCAGTGGCGAGTAGTTCCCTTGACTTGTTAGCAGCAATCACAATTTTTAACTCACTATCCGCACTATTAGAACCATCGTTATTTTCCGCTTCTTGTAGCTTTATAGCTTGTGATAAACCGATCAATGCAACTGAACTATCTGGCATGTGTCTTAAAGCTGTATCAAAAGACAAAACAGCAGATTTATACAAGTTCATCTTTAAAGCACATTGACCACAAGAGACCCAAATATCAGCAACCTTTAAATCATAATCAATTGTTGAATCAATAGGTTGAATAGGTGTACCATAATTCGTAGCCTCACGAGATGAATGTTGTCTCGGGCTCATTAAACTGGACACAGGAGCACTTTGCATAGATGGAGATGTGTTCTGACGCTTGATACGTGGTTGTATTGATGATATGATTGTGTGTTTGGGCATGATATGTGTTAACGTTTTCCCTCTTTTTTTCGTAATGTTGTTGTGTATGACGAGTGCAGAAAAAACCAGTATTCCAAGTCAAATGATTTTGAAGAATGTGTCTTTGATTTGCCAGAAGAGCTGAGTTGAACAGGAAGGAACACAGGTAAAAAGTTGTCAATGATGAATATAATCCTTTGATGGGCTCAAACTTCAGAGTTTGTAAAAGAAGAAGGAAATGAAAAGAACAGAAAAAAAATTCGAACACTTAATTTTAACGTTTACAAGTGATTGAAACTTGAAAGCAAGATGTGAAAAACAACAGAAATTTTCAGACATGAATTTCGTCAAAAACCATTGCATTACATTGCATGCGCATATGCACATGCGTTCTGAAACAACAGTTTTTGTTTTTGAAAATGCAAGTTAAACTTATGCATAATAGGGCATTCATCTACGGGATAAGTACATTGGCTTACACCATATAGCGGATTCTGGTAATATAGCATAAAAGTTTTTCCAGATTTCCTGTTGTAATTTCAATCTACCATGAAAATAATAATTTTGAAACAGGTCATTATAAAGATCTCTTATCTATATTATTGATGGATTTGGCACTAACCACAAGTTTTTTCTTTTGCGATTTCATCACTTTTAAAGTTTGAAATATGCTGCCCTGTGCATCTGCTCAAGTTTTGTGCACCTGCATATTTACGAAGATGGCGTGTTGATGCATCTCATATGTTGATGGAAGGGTTAGTGCATGGACTGTGTGGGATTTTCACTGCGGTTCTTCAATCTCTTTGAAATTATGGAACAATTTACAAGTACATAGTAACTGTAATCACCATGTAACCAGGTCACAGCAGGAGCATCTTCATCAGTTGCCGAAAACTTGAAAGTTGAATTGGCTCCGCCCTGAATCCTGATAGATTCAGGCCCCAGTTCCAAGTTCCAATTACACTATACCGCAAATTACATTTCGATCTGATATATTTCCTTCCAATACCTGGTTTCCCCTGCCGGCCCATTTCGAAAAGAGTGCGACCAGTTGGAAATAAAAATTTGGATACTACTTGTGGTAAAGCACTAGAAGTTTATCAGTAATAGAAAACATATATAAGTATCCTGATGCATCTTGTTATAACTTATTTGTTATAGAAATGGTCAGAGAACAACTGAATAAAATGCAATACTATTACGTTTCTTGAAAAGCATATGGTATAAATTAATTAAATAGTACAGTGCTGAGTATACTACTGTGACTCTTATGTTTGGAGAATGTCTGAATGAGGTTTTGCATCATGATTCACTAAGTCACTTGTCTGGGGAATCGCCTTGTTGGATCTTGAAGGTCGCATGTAAAGCAAAGGTAATTAATTAATTGGTACTAGTAAGTAATAAGTACATGACATCCAGATTCTCAACTTTCTAGCCTTCTACTTCCAACTCTGAGAGACGAAGAGCAAGATAGAAGCAAAATCCATTAATTATGATTTCTGTACCTGGATGACAGGTCCTGTATTGCTACTAGCTAGTAGCTAGTGTCGTTTACGGGAAGTTGAGCCAAAGAAAATGCACCATTGCACTCACAAGTCTCTGGGTACACTGTATATATTATACACGCCTGCTGTCGAAGCCGTTGATCTTACTCTAGTCTCGACTCTCTTGTCAACGCCAGTGGCCACTATTATCACCTACTACTTCGAAGTAAAATCAAAAAAATAAAGAAACCTGCTTTGAGTGCATGTCACATCACAATCTTGACTTATAGTTACTACTACTTCTTGACTGTAAGCAATCAATCTCATTATCAATGGCAAGCCAGATATCCAACACTTTTCTATTGCTCGAAGTCTGTTGAAAGTACCTCGCGTAGAGATTCGAGAATCAAGATGGGATTTCAATAACTGAGCTTGTGAAAGAGACGTACAATAGAGGTACTTAGGTAACTACATAACTAGTAACTAACTAGTAACTACTACTATTACAAAAGAGAAGTTAGAGCTTAGAACACTTAATAGAACAACAAAATGAAATTTGAAAGATCTCTCTTTAGTGCATAGTACATACTACATACATGATACTAGTAACTACATACATTCATGTATTTGTGTTTATGTGTATCCTGTGAGATTGATTGACTCCTCAGGCCCACCTATACATAATTATGGACCCACTCAAAACAGCCCTTCGAGAAATATGATTCCAGAAAACGAAATCGAAAAATATTTCCAAAATCCGGTCTCCAAGTTATGCATCATTTCCATGCGATTTTGTCATGTCAATTTGTGCATACTTCTGCATTTCAGATGCTAATCAACCCATATTTGGCTGTATTGAAATTTGAGAACTAGTACTGGTCAGTGGTCACTCAAGTCTCACTGATTGTTGTCGCGACTGGTAAGTTGAAAGTGTAGTTGGTTAACCGTTACAGGCTACAGGTAAGAGTAGTGCTCTTAGCTCTACAGACTACCTCTACATGTAGTTACTAGTTACAAATAATATAATCCCTGAAACCTGATTATGTGATTGTATGATTTGTTATCTGTAAAATGATCTATTCATCATTCATGACTAGTGTTCGAAATGAATTCATGAATATGAAAACCATGAAACCTTTTTTCTAGATCTCGATTCTCGCTCTCAAGGTAAGTCGTTATAGTAGCTTGATTTGATCAAAGAATATTAACATTGATTGTGGGGGGCAATTACCAATCGTAATTTGTAAATCAATTTGTTTAAAAAAATTAGAATCAGTCGAACTAGTATAATTCAAGGATCAACAGTCAGTTTTATATCGATATCAATGGAAATTACTAGTGTAATTTGATCGAGCTGGTCGTCGACATTAAACTTTAAACCCCCTCAATGATGAAGTCTTATTATATATATAATATTATTCAATAATCTTAATTATTATTCTTGAGGTTTTACTTCACAATGAAGTACTATATATATTATTCATTTGAATTGAAAAGTATTTATATATCTGGTTTGTCGATATTAAACAGTACTTTATAACAGCATATAGGTTGCTTCAAACCCAATATTCTCATATCTGAATTCAAAGAGAACAGTTCAAATTCTACTATGATCATGATTCTAGTTCTGAGTTTAACTATACCGTGTACGTTGTAACTACATATCTCAGGATTATCTGCTGCACTGCTATATCTTCTTGGCCAGCTCTATATCTGGAGTTTAAACTTCAGTTGTACTGAAGCCCTACGCAGGGCTCTTGCTGCTTCTCTACCTAGATAGTAGACAGTTGGACTGTAGATCCCACAGGAAACAGTGCATGCACATTCTGTCTAGGAATTTAAGTGTAATGGTTCAAGTTTGTAAGTCTGACAACAATAGGTACTTGTTTCTTATTTTCAATAGTACACAACATATTCCAAATTTCAGAACAAATGCAGTAAATACATATGTATATAGTAGAAGTAAACGAATATGTATTGTGAAACTTCATATTTGTTTGCTAGTAAGTCGAATATATCTTTCTATATTTCTGTTAATAATATAAAATGAAACCACAACCGCTACTCCTGAGTCCTAGTGAATCATGATTCGTGATGATCAAGCATCACTCAATGCATACGCAACTACCAAGTAATGATTAAGTACACATATGATATGATACATTAATGATTATTTGATTCGTGTACATACTACTGTCTACTGCTACATACTACTGTCTAGTACATCCAAGACACCATACTTCTTTAATTCTTACAGTTGTGCCTTTTACCCAAGGGCCAATGCCCTCACTGCTCAATGCTCATGCTCAGAGTCGCAATTTTCAAGTTCCAAGTTCCGTGTCATTTTTCCAGCTCAACGTTTTTTTCCAGTGCATGCATGCATGCAACATGCGGCACAACTAGTGTCTGTGATACAAAAATTCTATCTTAGACTCGGTATTTTATTTTTCTATTCCTGTAACCTGTTCTCTAGCATAAAGTTCAAACTGTAACGTAATTGCATCCGTGGCCCAGTAACCTTGTACCTAGAAAACAATATTTCGATGAATTATTTTGTAAGTTTAAATTATAAGTACACCGATAAATGTGTTCAATGTTTAATGATGTCACATATTGGGTTCACTGTGTTGATGGTCTGTAGAATCTTTAACCTTCTTATAGGTATCATGTAGTAGCAAATTGAAATGTTCAAGAATGCTGCACTGCGAGTCATTGTAGCTGCTGCTAGCTAGCATCTTGTTTGCAATGTGCATCCGCCTTACGCCGTTGTAGACGGTTGTACCCTGCCCAACGCAGTCCAACGCAGCCCAAGTCATCATGCTCTGCAATATTCTGTATTCTATTTGCATTAGCCAATGTGTCCAAGAATTGTGCCTTACAGTACATGAATGGAAGTGACACTGTGCATAAACTGGGCTTTCTGTTAACATTTGAAACCTTAAGATTTGTAACATAACTTATAAACCTGTAAATAATTAATAAGCATGGAACTTTTTGGTGGGATACATGATTAAAATCAACTACATATTCCAGAAGCCATTATGAATAGTATAATATACAGTAGAAAGGCCGAGTTAGACGTATATAATAATTAAGCATTAATACGTTATACGTCGTAAGTTGTAACCACACGGTATTTATAATGTTTACTAGTGCGTTCTGGGTTCCAAATTCAATTAACTATCTAGTGTCACCTGTGATACTTATGTTGTATGTATAATTAGATTTTGGGATTAGCCAATTGTATTTACTTCAAATCAAAGCATTCTTCTCGTCTCTCACAAAGCTTGTAAGCTAAGTTGTAAGTTGTTGTAGTACTAGTAAATTATACTTGGAAATTAGATTTTCAGTGCTCGATATGTATGAAAAAAAAATTAAAAATGCGGATCAATCAACTTCATTAGCTCATGAGAAATTTAATTAATATAGCGATATAACAAAATTCAAATATACGTATTACGACGTTTTTAACTAAGCTTAAAGCTGCCGCAGGTCAATTTAGGCTCGACCTCTACAAGTCTACAACACAGCTTGTTGCCTTCCAATCCATTATCCTAATTCCTGACATTCTGATTAATATAGGAGTTTTCTGAACCAGCTTCACAAACTAAAGAAAAAATGTTTTCTCTTGCATCTCAACCACTTGATTTAAGTCAATTGATGGAACCACTTGCAAGTTCAAGGTTTAAGAAGTGGCATGCATTTTTTTTTTGAACTTTCGTCAAATTATACATGCATATATGTATACATATTACATATTATAATATTATTGGGATTGTTATATCTTGTTGGTAATTGGAATATTGGTGATCAATAGTCTAATAGAGAAACTAACGTCATATCAATATTGATCTTAAAACACTCTAGCTGTTTGATGGCAAAGAAAGTATACATTGGAGCCTTCAGGATGCACCAAAAGTTTCAAAGTCAGTTAATTCATAGATGAAACTTCAAAGTTCAAACATGATCATTTGCGTGAAATCTGCGATGTTTCAAAGATTCACTCTGGTTTTATTACAGATTCCAGAAGTGAGTGCAAGTAGTAGCAGAAATGCCTCTTTGTGTATCGCGTTACGCGTAAGGGACCTGCCTAAATCAAGCATTGGCCGCTTTAGCCCTATTCTTTCAAAGCAAGAGTTTGATTGATTTCTAAGTTCATTGTTTTTACATGCAAGTAGTACATTCTAGTACAAACTGATGTTTTTAAACTTGATGCTAATTTCCTTGCAGGCTGTATTGTTACATGTTACATACAACATTATTGAATATATAATTACATATACATATCTTGATTCTTCATGATCAATAATCTTGTGGTAATATGATTAGTTAGTAGTAAGTACTAAGTTAGTAGTAACTGCCGGCCCGCGGAGCTTATACTTTACAGCTTCGAACAAAAATCCCAACAAATTATTATTAGTGCAGCTAGATCAATGTTGACCATCAATAATATTTATTTATTATATATATGTATGTATTGTGTAACATTAATAGTATACTAATTATAATTATTCATGAGTAGCAAATGTTGCCACTAAACTAATTATATAACTATATACTGTCGACTGATCCAAACTGGCCGCTTCTAGTCGAGGCCCCTATATACTTGAAGCACATGATTAATGTTATATGACCAAAATTTATTAAAGGTCAATTACAATATGTGGTGAATGATTTCTATAGTATAATTGCTATTAATTGGTAATAGGTATATACGGATCCATCTATAACCAGCTACAAATCTAGTACTACTACTATATAAATAAGTAGAACCACTGATTGCAGCAGAAAAATAATAAGAAGAATTTAGGAGCAAGTGAATGCATGTCTGAAAACCACAAGGCTTCATTGAAAAAGAACCAGAAAAGGTACACGTCGACTCTCGACTCGTCTCGAGCAAGTAGGACTGTTAACAATTAGTGCATCAAAATCCAACAAAAGTGTTGATCTTGGTTCTTTCCTGAAATTGACCATGCATGTTTCAATGAAGAGAGCTACCGATAAAAAAGATCCTAACCTCGGTTTCTGAATCTCGATCTAGAGATTTGCCGAGAATTATTTTTGGTTTCGCAACGGTAAATAGTATTCCTCGATGATCGATCTATACTTTTTTATTTTTCTTCGATACCAATAGATGATCTAAGATTCAGTTTTAGCTAATTTTAATTTGTTGATTTACAATAGTGCTCCAGGCTCCAGCTGCAGCTGTAGGCCCTAGGGAACAAACTTGGGAAACCTTGAATGAAATCCTTAAATTTGTCATGCGATCTGTGTATTGTTGATGCGTATCGTATGCATCCCCTATTAAACATGTAGTAGATGCATATATGTATTCTTCTGCGCAGTAACTGACACATAATGCAACATATAGTGGATTTTCCGAAAATAGTTAAAGCTGAATCCGCATCTCTCCTTGCATTTAACCGGAAAGAAGAATTTACAAACAGGGTCTTACTTGATGGTCTTGTAATGGTCTGTAAGGTCTGGAAAGTCTTCCAAGACCATTTAGTCCTGAACTTTGAACTAGCAAGTCTAGCTAACCTCAACAATTAAAATTGACTTGTAATTTGTAAATAATCGATTCTAATCAAAGAAAGTCTTTTCTAATATAATTAGTCTTGAATATAGTACAGTATTTTTTGTTTATCTTTAAGTTCTTTGTGCCGGGCATTTGCCACTATATGAGAAAGGTGGATTTACGTTTACTTTGCATTTTAATGAGTTGGTTTCGGTTTCGTGGGGACGTGTTTGATGTTTGGCCTTGTGCTTATAAGTTGTTACTGTTAAGATTAATATTGGCATTCAACTGATGGTTGAGATACACTAGTTTGAACAACCATGTTTGCTGCACCTGATATAATTGATTTGTTTACGTTAATTATAACTGATTGTTTGGTTGTTCTTGAATTAATGCTGCATGCATCGACAGGTGAAATAGTTGACTGATGGATTAATATTATGTACAAGTTGATATAATTTGTGCTCTAGCCTCTCACTTTTCTTGTTGTAACTTGTGAATCAGAGTGACTGTGAGTCGTGGCTCTTAGTGGCCACTGGCAACTTGGCAAGTGTTATGATTTCTTTTTATCCAACTGAAGCAGTCAAGACTTCAATGGCCTTCCACTATCCAGTGTCCACTGTCCAGGCATTTACAAGCAATTTCAGCATGGTCCGCTGTACAGGTTCCACGCCCGTCCTACAGGACATAACAGAAAGAAGGTTTATTGATTTTTGATTGTGTACCACGATGTGGGAATATGTATAGTACATACTGTACATTGACGTCTAGCTGTTGGGTAAGTCACGACTCACAACTACATAATTGGTTGCTATGTTTTGTTGGTCTTTTGGTTACGTCTAAATTGAAACATGGAAAAAATGATTTGGTAGGTCATATCTTTATCTACATTTCTACCTTCTTATAGTTCTTTGGATGTTGTTTAATTAATGTTAGTTGTGGTGACGGTTGGTTGTTATTTTTTTGGGCCTGATGTCTTTAGACTTTGTGGACATTGATCACAAAAAAGGATGGAAGCTTGATCATGTGCAGCAAAAACACAGTGTATGACACTACTTTGATCTAGCTAGTGTAATATCACACATAGCTCTTTCAAATCTAGTTATTGTGTTTCTGTTTAGATACAAATTTGACTATGTTAGATCCAGCTTTGCTTCAACATTGGCTATCAACCCAAGAACAAAAGCAACAACAGCAACAATCAATTGCTTTAAACCATGGCTATAAGAATACAATTTTAAATTCTACAAAAGGCAGCTTCACTGCTGATGCAGGATCATTGACTTCCAGTTCTAATATCTGTGAACAATTGTGTCTGCTTAAAGATTTAAGCCTTTCATCTTCAACTCTAACGGCGTCCTCTTTATCTCGTTGCTACTCTCCCTCTAATTATTCTCATTCACTAACTACAAATAAAGTTCATGGGTTGGATTTGCAGGTTCCTTTGGTTAAAGAAGTCTCGAACAACATCATCAAACAGAATCTTCCAGTCCATTTTCATTCTTCAACTGAACCTTCTATATCGAAAACAATACAAGTACTGAATCACCATCCAGGGGGTCAAAAAATGGAACAGAAACGAAGAAAAAGAAGAAGAAAGGCACAGAGAAGCAAAGATTCAAGCATCTCAACTTCAACATTGCTGTTACGTGCGCATAGTCATAACACTATTCACAAATACTCAAACTCCTGTCAAAGAACTAACAAATCAGACATGTTTACAACTTGCAAATCTTTTGATGTGTCAAATCTGTTGTCTAATGAAGAAAATGGTGGTATTGTTTATTATGAAGATATACATTCTTTTGACAACACATATTTTCCTCGTATGTTTCAACATCATAAACTAGAGAAGAATTACTTTGATGGAATCACAGGTTTAGATTACACTTATTTCCACAACAAAAGATGTCCACCTTCTCCAAATTGGATTCAAAGCGAAAACGTTGATAATATCAAATCTTCTGCAGCGTTGTTAAACAATTTCCAATCATATAGATACTCTAGAATCAACAAATATGGATCCAGAAGAAAGCAGGTGCTATGCCGTTTGTGTCGTGGTAAGAATTGGGTCAACAAAGTATCTTTTCATAAACATTTAGCCTTTGCACATGGTATTTTAGTTCCAAATGGAATAGTGAAGAAGACTCATTTACTACCTGTTCCAACTTCAATGATGGTTTCAAAAGATGATAAGTTTAGTTCCTTTATTGTCAAGTGTGGTGTTTGTAGTGAATGGATAACTTTGGGGTTTGGTGATGATGGTAATGATGAAAATAATGATGGTAATGATAATGGTAATGCTGATGGTGATGGTGATAGAAACACTATTTCTGATACTTCAGTCAAGGGATTATATTATAAATACTTTGTCCATTGTTTAAAGTGCGCAACGACTTGAATATAAGCTCATAGTTCAGTACAAAATAACCTTGACTCTGGTTTTCTATTGTCTTTCACTTCTTTGTTTCGTAAATCACGTCCATATTCGAATTCATTTTGGACTTCTTTAAATGCCACTGTTGGTTGAACCTCATGGACCTTCCTCATCACTGGGTGGATACGATGACTTTTCATAAACAAATGAGTTAGAGCTTCTGAAAAATGTTCTAATACACAAATGGAAGTATTGCTTTGTATGCTAAACCATATTTTTTCATCTAAAAGGGGAGGACTAAGCAATCACTTTCAACTGGACCCTGAAGACTCTTAATAAGAAAACGGAAGCTAAAATAAAGGAAACAAAAACTTCTTCATATTCTGTAGTTCAAAACATTTGAGCAGCACCCATACTATAGAAGTTCCCGCTATTCAACTTCCGAAGTGCATTTCCTGATGTTTTCTTCTGTGATTGTTGTTTCTGTTGTGTGCTATATATGTACATATTATCCATTGGACTAAGTTTGACGAGCATCAACTCTATTCTCTGCTTTCCTTCTCAAATGTGATCTAGTTTCACCAAGAGCTGTTAAAATAATTATATGCTTGGTTCAAGAGTCGAATGTCAAATAGATTATGTTATATTCATTCAACACGTCCACTAATGGTTTTTGTCTTGTTCACAGTGAATAAAACCTAAACACTTGATCATTAATGATATAATGAAATCATTGGAATCATGTACACCGATCATAAGAATACTTTCGGCAATGTAGACGGTTTCCTTTTGGTCGCTGATGTTATCAACAAGTTTTGATGTCAATTTAATTTCCAGAGTATTCTTCAATCACATTCCATAAAATGACTAGGGTCTCTAGATATTGTAACATTTCATGAGAATTTGGTGAATTTGATATCAGCAAATTGCCTCGAGTATCCATAGACCTTGGTGTTAATCAATTGGCCTTGTAGCTGTATTTTTCACATATCAAATTTGTGTTTTATGGTGTTCAATAGACGCCAATAAATAATAAAGACGGTGATGGAAAGTGTTGTTGCTGATTGTTGAACAAACCACCGCAACCCCCATTTTGTAGATGTTATAAAACCAAGTTCTTCATCTCTCTAGAACGTTCAAGGTTCTATCATATTAAACAAATTGTATTTTTCTAAACCATTATAGCATAAAGGGAAAGCTCATGACTATAAACCTTCATAAAAGTGGCATAACAGTGGGTTAAAAATTCAAACAAAGTGTTCTCTTGGTCAATATCGACAAGTTATTTCATAGCAGCTAAATCATTTGCTATTTAGTATATATCTCTTCAACATTATATGATATCCTTAAATTTTCAACCTCTGGTTTTGTTGAAAGCAAAAAAATTGTTGATGATGATGTCAGTGACGTTGCTTGAGAAAACGACTTGGTTGGAATGGTACAGTCACAAAATCCCTGTGCAATGTGCATACATATGATCCTATGTCTTGAACCACCCAACAGTCAACTTCCAATGAGCTCTTTAGTTCTATATAAGACAAGCAGCCTTGAATGAACACAATCATCAATGCCCAATGCCTAATGCCCATATCATATGTCATATGTCTGAGATTATTCTCTTAAAACCAAATTGTCTCGCAATTAATTCATCGCTGCGTAAAGTCGCCGCACATATTTACCGGTAAACGCGTTTTCCTGGAAGCGCAGATCCACTAGTTCTGCTCAGGCGGCGGCCTGTCCCACTCTGTTCAGTGTCCTGGTCAAATATGTATGTAATTGGTTCAAAGTTGTTGCCGAGAATAAGTTGAAGTTGTTAAATTTTAATACTGTGGATAGTTAAGGTAGGCTGTACTATGTAGCACATAGGCTATTGAAGTAACTCTGTCAATATAGTGAAGCTGCCAGTTCCCATTTTTGTATCTTGATTCTTTACATATAAAGATTCAATATGTTCCTTTTTCGACTATCGAACATTGTGTTCGACGTTGTTATTCTGCAACTAGAAGTCATTATGATCGCAGGTATCTACTCAGCAGAGAGCAGTGGGCACTTTCAGGCTTCAGCCTTCAGGTAGCAAACTCAACCCAGAATGTAAATTGTTATGCAGATGGACCTCAGTAATTTCAGTTGAGTTTTAAACAAGAACCCGCAGCAGCAACGGAATCAGAGTCACTCTAAAATACGTATTTTCAAAAAAACATATCGATGTAAACAACTTGTTATCTTTCATACTGGTTCAGTAACAATCAATTATCAAATTCTGGTAATGAAGAAGCGAATATGGTATGAAGTGTTGTTATTTTAATGGAAAGATGATTTGTAATGCCGTGAAGAGTTTTCAGATATGACTTTCCACTTTCTCAAATAATGATTGTCCAGGGTTTTCAGCTCCAATAGTTTCTGACGAATCAAAAGTTTGATTAACAGTCCAAATATCTTGTTTATTTGGATATATCTTATCATTCTTCGAAGGCTGGACCATCTCAGTGTGTTTCTTGATATATTTTTTGTCTATATACCACAGATTGTAGATTGTGTTGAACTTTGACTTGAACATTCTTGAAAGAACCTATATGAAAGGAACTGTTGTTGGATTAACAAATTATATCAAATAATAATCTCCATTATTCATATATTTGGATTCTTTTGTTTTCTGAAGAAGAACTGGAACAAGCAATGTTGTTATAACTGCTCAACAAGGTTGACTTGGAAGATGAAACTTTGGGCAACTTTTACACAAGGCAAGCAGAATTGATGATTATGATTTTATATCTTTATCACTTCAAAACCAAAGCCAGAAGCTATCATGTGTGCTCTCCACTATTCTCTATTGTTGGCGGCTATTTGGAGGTGGTATAGTTGTCAATTAACCAAAGACAGATTTGGAGTTTGAGAATCCACAGAAAGAGTTCAAATTAGAATATGAGGTTGTTCATGATTGAGCGGCAATGACAGGTATCCCTGCTAGACAAATGATTCAAATCATATGAGTATAACCGCCTGAAGTTGTGGACAGTGGCACTTGTTATGAAATACTTTGAACAAGTTCTGACAACCAAGGTTTATTGACATTGGAACACTCTCTTGAATCTGTTACTGTGAAGGAACAACGCGCGTTCAGCATGATTGCCACCAGCACCTGAAGTACCTCCCAGCTGTGGTTATAACTCACCATTGCACTCAGCTATTCTATCACCATTCTGCATTTGTTAGCACAGCGGCTAATGATTTGCATCTGAAAGTGCACAAAACATCACCACTCCCAAAAACCCAAAAGACCAATTCATCATCAAGATCATCACCATATGATTTGCTTGAAATAGCCCACATTGCCGCCAGCACATATCATACCTTCATCGTCACAATCACACCACAGAATGGTTAGCAACCCCATTATATTTAACTTGGATCTCTTTGACCAAATCAAAACCCACGACCAAACATCAAAAATAGGAACACCACATTAAACATGAGATACTTTCTGAATATCAGCTGCACCGTTTCCATTGTTTCTATTTCAGAAGGAACACACACACCATTCAATAAATATGTATTTCAACTATTACAGATCACATTGTCGGTATCACCATTTGTTTTATAAACTTTAACTTGAGCGGCATGTTGAATCTAAAGTAAGTTGGATATTAGTAAAGGAAAGAAACTGGTTGCTTGACCAATGACCATCATAAGTGACAATGGATATTACTAATAGTATATACATAATACGAGCGCTACTGAATATAACTTCAGCTTATATCTTTTCCGATTTTAATGAATTCATATGGCATAGGGCCAGATTATTACTAAAGTGTAGATGTAATTGATAAAGACGTATAATTAAGCTGGCATTTCTAATATAATTGAGATTAAATCTAGCTATAATAATAGAAATCTAATTATATTCGTTTGAAGCTGTGGTTTTCTTTATATTTTGAACAGCTCGAGCAATGCCAATTATAATACCCTGCTGTGCTTGATGTATATATTCTAGTTCAAACTTCATTTGTTTGTTTAATTGCATTGAAATTCAAATCGCCCCTACCTTACATTCCGCTTTATACATAATTACAGTAGCGAGATGTTATATTTTTGCAATTTGCATGGCCATTGGCAAATAGAGAACGACAGCTGTACATGTATGTGAATCTGCGTACATCTGTTGCATTATGTTGCAGTTAAATTAAAGTTTCATAATTTTTTTTCATATACCTTACAACTACACGTATAAAACTATTTACTCCCAGAAAATGAAAATAGGTAAAGCTGAAATTGAAGTCTAGATGTTTTGAATTTCTTTAATCTCGATTTCTATAATTTCATACCAGCAACGTCCATATTAAGCTTCCAGATTGATTCCATGGGGTGCTCACTGCTGACTCCTGAGTGCTCAATGAAGACGTCGTACAATTTTTTTCCAGAAGAAAAAAAGAATACTAAAATCAAAGCATTGATTTGATGAAGTTTACAACTCTTCACAAACATCACTTCTTTTTTTACATCATAAAACTAGTTGTACTTCATACATGATTCATGTGCATTGTGGTTCTTGAATCATGAAGTTCGAGCATAGAGTCGACTGTTGTGGACCTGGTGCATTTACGTCTGTGTTTTTGCATCATGCGCATACATATGTAAATGCATCTGCATGCAGTAATGAAGTTTCAGATTATGCGGGAAATTTTTTTCTGCATGTATGGTTTACACGATGCGCATGGAAGGGCGCATGGAAGAAATAGACTTACATACACTATAAAATTGCGTCTAAGATTCTTTCAATAAATTATAGTGTTAAAAAAGGATTAAAACTATTAGAATTTATTATTATGATATATTTAGATTTTACTCTTTCAATGATATATTAAAATATTAAATTTTGGAAATTCGAAATTTTTTAAAAAAAAAAATAATTAGAGCATATCATCTAGATATACCTTGTCTTTCAAAAAACAATTATAATTTTGATCATCTGAAATTTTATGATTTCTCTAATTCATATCAATTTCCTATCACTTTGTATTAGTTATATCGACTTTATTTCATTATATTTTCATTTTATAGAGAAATTTTAAAGTTTACACCTATAAAATATGAGTACTGCATAATTATAATATTGAGAAAACACAATACATATATTTATTCATGAACAGTACTCCATGTTTCTTATAATTTGGTAATATCACTTCTCTGTTTATCTCAATCTTCTATTGCTTGGTATTATTCCTTTTTATGACTTTATTTCACTTATAGATATTCTGCATGCATATTAATGTGTATAATTTTATAGATTTTAGATCAAATTGACAAAAAAAAAAGAAAGAAAGGCCTGCACGTCTACTTATATATTGATCTATAATTAATTAGATATTAATGCATGTGCTATGTAATATGTCATATTATCAATGTATATGATGATAATCTCTAAATCTAAATACAAATGCAGAATGTGTTATCTATTCATATAAATATCAATAACTTTCATATTTTCTCTATATAAAAAACTTGTGCATTAAAGTCATCTAATTATAACAATATACAATAGTACAGAACTTGTAAGATGTATATATTACCATTTCAAGACTAATTATAATGTATATGATAATCTTTTTGTATACATAAAACATAATGAGTTCAAAACAAAATGTATAAAGAAAGTTGAAGGAAACGCAAAATTTCATAGTAACGTGTGGATTCATAGATTTATATGCTCATTGGGTTAGTAGATTCATAGCTTCATATACTCATAGCTTTCATATAATATTTCAATCATTTGTTCTAGACATGCGTCTCTTGAATTCGGCATAATCAAAACTTGGTTTTGAATGTAATTGGAAAGGAAAATGAGATTGCTCCTGTTGATGTTGCTTTTCTGGAGATGATACATTGCTGCTACTATTCAACTGTGCTGAAGCAGCTGTTGGGGAAGTTGGCAAAGAACCCTGTGGAGAACCTGGATGTGACTGTGGTGGATAAGAGACTGAACCATGATATTGGACATTAAAACATTTCAAATTGCCATCGCCATCTTCTAAGCATATTGAACCTCTCTGACGAGATCTCTTGGAATCTTCAGCAGACCATTGCGATTGAGATTGCGATTGAGATGATGGTAAAGTTGTTGGAACAGCTGCCGACTGTGTTGTTGTTGCTGTTGGAGAAGAAACCAACGATGGCTTATCAGTATAAGGCGGAATAGTTTCAGCCAATGGTTCCGGAGTCAAAGGGTCCTCTTCTCTTTCTATTGGGTTTTTATGGTGATGTGGAGTGAACAAATCACCAATGGACACCTTTCCGAGCTGACCAGTGAGTAGAGCGTTTTTGTAATTGCAAGAGGATCTTCTTTTTAATGGGAACAAAGAGGATGGGTCAGGGGTCTCAGGGGGTTTTGGAGCTTCTGTGATGTTGAGGAATTCAGATGATTTATCCCTTTTAGCAAGGTCTGACAATGAAGAGTTTGATGGACTCTTTACTACTGGTTCTGGAGAAAGGAATCTAGTCATGGATGATGGTAGTATGAAGTCAAGTAAATGTGTGAGATAATAACAGTAATGCGTGTGATATGTGTAAGGAAGTAGTGTGAATGATGCTATTATGATTACAACTTTTGTTTGATTGTTTTGTTTTGCTGTTTTTATAGTATTAATAATGCTATACGTTCTATGGTAATAAAGGGTTCTTGTTTTCTGTTTTCTTTGTTTGAAAATCACACCAACAACAAAATGAGAGGAGAAGACAGTTAACTTGACAGTGACAAGTAGATATTAGACAATAGCTATTAGCTACTAAAGCGTGTGTCTAATATATATTATGTAAGATACACCACTCAGTTACTGTCAAGAATATACCACCTCTCTGTTGACCACATCTAGAGATGAGACGGAAGAGTCAGTCCACTGGAAAGAGGAGATCGTATGAAGGACGCTTCTACCGATACCTTGACTATATAAACGACTAGTTTCCTGGAATTAGATAGAGTAAAACCTAGAATACAATGGAATTAACGTCTTTAAATCTTACGTAATACTTAGTCCTGCACTTAGTGTTTCTCAGGTTAAAAGCCTATTATTTGATTTAAGTAAGTTATTTTCCTTTACAGTTTCATTGAAACACAGTTCACTGCACTGCAGTCACAACTCACAAAATCACAAAGTGGTCAACAAGTTAAAATAACGTTGCCACTCAAAGATCCATCGGATCAATCCTATCACTATCACTCAAAGTTGAAAGATCTACAAGATCTACAGCACATATCGAAAAAGAATTCTAATTTCTTTACAACACTAACACTAGTTTATTCTCACATAACTGCAAATCGACAGTATGTAGTAGAAACAAAACAATCTTGAATACTAACACTTTATCTACACATAACTGCAAAGAGGCGCCAGTATATGTATAAATAAAGTACAACACAATCAAATTTAATAGTTAATCTCTAGCTAGATAACTTATAATAACTTGGTATTAATACCTCACAAACAGTTAGAAGAAACATCAATCTTCCACTAAAACTGTAAACTACACACAGACACTGAAGAACATTGTTCCCATAGTGCTCCATATGCCTTGACAACTCTGATACACAGTACAGAAGTACAATAAGGCCACAAGTTACAACAGTACTTGCCATGGGTGAAACAATCACTATTCATATTCATATGGACAAGCTAAAACTGTAATCCTCACAAGGATATCCACAACCTTCTCCAACCACACCAGCAGCGTGTGATAACGGAGACTAACTTAACTACTCAAGAGTAACAAGCCACTCACACACTAATTCTCATCAAAGAGACCAGTCCAGTGCACAAACAACAAACAAGACACTGCTAACAAGACTCTTCTTCAATAAAAGGAAATACACACGGCATTCCACACTAACAAACTGAACCAAGAATACCAAACTTCAAACTCGAGTACAGAAGTATCATTGGATTCCTCAGTATTCTTCCAAACAGAATAAAACCAGACTAGGTACTAACACTAAATCACAACAACAGCAAACGCATAAATCAAAACAGCAAACAACAACATCACCAGATACTGGTAGATGGATTCTGAAGGCAGCGACTCTCTAACTCAACAAATGATCTTCAAAACTTTCAAAGAAAAGTGTTCCTCAAAACTTCCAAAGAGAAGTACAAACGCCTTAACAAAGAACATTCAAGAATCAACATCATCAATCTTCAAACTCAAAACCGATATCGTTCCTTCCCTCTACTTCAACTTCGCTACCACACATCAAACCGCAAATAAGAAGAACATAGTTAAACAGCAAATAAGAAGAACATAGTTCTCAGCAACACTAAACCAAGAACACAGTTCTCAAGACCATCAAATCATTCAGATCGAGAAACACTGGCATCACCGTAAGACCAACTGCTATCTCTCAACACACATCAGAAGCACGCTGCATCATCATTAACTTTTAAGACAGCAATAAGCTCATACCAACTGCTAAAAGCCAACAACAGTTCACTACAACGAACAAATCCAATGAATGAAAATTTTAAACCATACAATCAATAATGCGTCAGATTGGAAAGCTTCCACGCAAACAACACTTTTATGAACAAACTAGTTCATCATGCCAAAGAACCTTAGCATACCAAGAACATATCTAAAGACAGGTGAAATACCATCCACAAAAAGAGCCATGCAGCTAACAACCTAGTCCTTGCAGCTGAAATCATCCACTCAACTCATCCTACAGTCAAACTTTGACC
The DNA here is from genome assembly GCA_030564525.1 of Liangdongia berthetii. Classification (NCBI taxonomy): domain Eukaryota; kingdom Fungi; phylum Ascomycota; class Saccharomycetes; order Phaffomycetales; family Wickerhamomycetaceae; genus Liangdongia; species Liangdongia berthetii. The sequence goes on along the minus strand of JAJLVX010000449.1, from coordinate 41,408 downwards.
ACTCTGAAGTTTTTCATGCTTTCTTCAATCCCAAGAACCTCTTCCTTGTCTTTGCACAAGCACACAGTTCTACAAAGATGTACATTGTACACACCTTGAGTTTTTACACCATTTTCTCAACCCAAATCTCCACTATGAGTTTTACTATCCCTTTTTCTCATAACAAAACAAACAATGAGTTTACAATTTTCTCATACCATTTTATCTTCATTTTTTTTTTCTTTTTACTGACACTTTTATATTGACCTGCTTCACAACAGATCGATAATATTCTTCATTACTTTTTATCAATTCCCATCTACGATTGCAATCTGGGGGGATGTGTCAAGAATATACCACCTCTCTGTTGACCACATCTAGAGATGAGACGGAAGAGTCAGTCCACTGGAAAGAGGAGATCGTATGAAGGACGCTTCTACCGATACCTTGACTATATAAATGACTAGTTTCCTGGAATTAGATAGAGTAAAACCTAGAATACAATGGAATTAACGTCTTTAAATCTTACGTAATACTTAGTCCTGCACTTAGTGTTTCTCAGTTACTTTATAGTTTATATGATCTTATTGTGTCACTTATAGAATCTAGATCTCACTGTAAATCCTGGGCAGATCTGATGGGGATTTGGGTGGCTGACTGGCTGACTGGAGGGGAGGGCAGTGGGGGCTCCTCTTCTGCCTGGAGCCGCTGGCGGCTGGAGTCTAGACAGAAGAAATGGTTACCCTCTTCAAATTTCAATTCCGACTATATGATAACCGGAACTCGGATAAAAGATAATAGCTGTCTGGGGATGCCCAATCATACATAGTCATCTTATGATTAATTCTATTCCATTTAAGGAGATCTCTTTTACCCAATTCATATTTAGTACTGTTTATTTATTTATTTAATACCCTGAGTACCACACAACACTCAACATTCATTACTACCACCACCATCACCAATTCAATCCAACTTTCAACAATGTCTTTTATCGTCAACTCTGCAAATTTCGACTCCGAATTTGTTCAACTAACAACTAACAAGAGTTCATTTAAATAGTAAGATCCTGAAAAATGCTCCTTGGACCTTTATATTGTGAATATGTCTATTAGTACCTGTATGATCTAACACATTTTTTTTTTTTTTAGTTACAACTTTTGGCTAAGAGACAACTGTTTGTGTAAGAAATGCTTCGATGCTCAAACTAACCAAAGGGTCCTTGACACGTTTAAAATCCCACAGGATATTAAACCAAAGGAGATCACCACCACAGATTCATCAATCAAGATCTCCTGGTCTGATGACCACGAGTCCGAGTATTCTTTCACTTGGTTGCAAACTCATACTCATGGTGCTACTACTGATAATACATTGGTTTCATTGCCATCAAAATCATACTGGACTGATAACGAAATTAACAAGGCTTTCCCTTCTGTTGATTTCAAAGACGTTGTTGCTAAAACATCAAAAGAGTTTTACACAAACATCTATAAGTATGGTTTCACTTTCATCGACAACGTCCCAGTCACCGCACAAGATACTGAACAATTGTGCAATTCAATCGGATACATCCGTGTCACTCATTACGGTGGGTTTTGGGATTTCACTTCTGATCTTGCAATGAAAGACACTGCTTATTCCGACATTGAAATCCCTAGTCACACTGATGGGACATATTGGGAATACACTCCTTATTTACAGCTGTTCCATTTGTTGTTCCATGATGGCGAAGGTGGTAACACTACATTGGTTGATGCATTCAAATGTGCAATTGATTTCAAAAAGGAATACCCACAAGAATACGAACTATTGTCAAATTTAAAAGTCCAATGCCATTCATTGGGTGATGTTTACTTGACACAATCAAAACCAATCTTTATTCATGACGAAAATGGCGAATTGATTCAAATCTCTTGGAATAATTCCGATCGTTCTTCAAACTATAAATTAACACCAGAACAACAAGTTCAATTCTACACTGCAATCAGACATTGGAATGAAGTCATTCACAGACCTGAAAATGTCTTTGAGTATAGATTAAAACCAGGTCAAGCTTTGATCTTTGATAACTGGAGAGTCCTACATGCTAGAATCGGTAAGTTTGCTGGTAAAAGAAGAATGTGTGGTGCTTATTTTGATAGAGAAGACTTTATGAGCACTCTCTACCTACAAAATTCCGACAATGACAAATTATTCAAGAGTCTATAAAAAAGTCACATCTAATTATATACATATATAAATAGTTTCAGACACACTTTGTTGAATATGCCTTTTGTAAACGTTTGTAACGTTTATGACTTTCCTTCTTTTTAAATAATCCTTTAAATAGTGGTGGAATATATCCATTGGCTGCTAAATTAACACCAGCTAAAATAACAATAAACCACTTGAATCTTGTACTTATCGAAGTTAATTGGAATAGGTTTCCTAACCAACTTGAAGGGGAAATGAACATCAATAAAACACACAAAATCACCGCAATCGCAATGTTTAAAATAAATGGACCATTTTTAGATGCTGGTTGTCTATAAGGAGGACCCTGTGTTAAAATCAAGGCACATAAAATATATTGCAGGTTGGAATAAAAGAACAAAACAGTATTATCAGATGACTGAACTGCATCATCACCACCTGGAACCGGTCTAATATACCATGGCTCAGTTTGAACAAATCTCCAAATACCAAATTGGAAAACAAGCATCAATAAAATATTAACAACCAATGGAACTAACAATTTTGGAGAAACTAAATTGGCACTTGGTCTTTTGGCAACAATCTTATCATAAGAATCTGACCATGACATGAAAATGGCAATTGGTAAAATTAAAAACAAATCAATCCACAAGAATTGGAAATCACCTAAATTAGAACCCCTCTTGTATAATATGGAAATTGTAATGAACTGAATGGCGGAATATAATGACATATACTGGAAACAACTAAAACTTGTAACCAAAGATGCACGACCTTCTTTAATAACATCCAAAACACAACTGATTTCAAACACTCTTGAAGTGAATGGTGCAGCAACAGAAGCTTCAGCTTCAGATAATGAAACACCAACATCTGCAGCTTTCAAAGCACCACAGTCATTAGCACCATCACCACAGAACCCAACAGTATAATCCAAATCTTGCAATTGTTCAACCAGTTCATGCTTCTCATCTGGTGACATTCTTGCATAAACATTCGCCTTCAAAAGCATCTTGGTGATATATTCATCACTGAATGTGTCAACACCATCTTTTAAAACATGTCTAAACACATCACCAGAAACTGCTAGGGTATATTTCTTATTACTATTGTACAATTCCAAAGTATGTGGATCCAGCTCCAAACTTTCATCATCAATTTCAACCCATCTCAATTCTTCTAATTCGTTAAAAGTTGGAATGAAAACTAATCCTTCAGCAACAAGACCACATTCTCTACCAACACTAACCGCAGTCAACAAGTTATCACCAGTACACATGATAGTTCTTAAATTGGCTTCATTCAACTGTTGCAAAACACCACTTGTAGATTTCTTCAATCTATTTTCGAAAACAATAAACCCTAAAAAGTTCAATTCAGATTCAGCTTCTTCTCTAGTAATCTTTTGAGAATACAACCAGTTGTTTTTCTTCAACTTCTTACCAGCAAGTGCAATAACTCTATAACCTGAATGTGTATAATGATACAACAATTCTTCATAATTGGCAGGAAAAGTTTCAGGTTTACAGATATCTTTGATAACTTCAGGTGCACCTTTAGTTAAAACAGAAAATTGATCACCAGACTTGATAACCACACTCATTCTTCTTAAATGAGAAACAAATTCAAAGCTCTTCAAGATACCCAATAATTTTGAATGGTCAGATTTTGGATAAACAACAGATGGACTAATACCCATGTTTTCAGGCATAATAGTTTCATCAAAACGTTCTTCATTTGTGGATGTGAACCCATTGAAATCTTCCTTGTATTCCCAGTTTGTGAATTCGAACATCTTATAATCCAATGGATCACCAATCAATTCATCATCAACGACTCTCAGAGAATGACAAGAAACCAGGGCATTCAATAAATCACCATTAATGTATTTAACATCTTTCAACAATTCAGAAAAATACCCATTAACGTTACAATGAACCCCAAACACATCTAATCCATCTTCAGTCAATGTACCAGTTTTATCAAAACACAATACATCTAGTTTCCCACCAATATTGACTCTTGTTGGAGCAATACAAAAGATTTGCTTTTTACGCAATCTTGCAATTGCAAAACTAGTTCCAATGGTTAGAGTTGCAGGCAGAGCTGGTGGAACAACAATAGTGATAATATCCAAACCTCTCAAAATGACAATTCTCCAACCTAAACCTAACTGTAGGAAATTATATATGGAAAAGATGAAACCAAACAAGGCAATCAAAGTCATGAATCCAATGTATTTGAAAGAATCTTCATAAAATTTGAATCCAGTTGGTTTTGGAAACAGCATTGATCTTAGTAGTGCACCTTTTGTAGTGACAAACCCAGTCTTAACAACAAGAGCCATTGCAGGATCACCAGATGGATGTCTAACTCTAATGATTTTGGTACCACTAAACAAATAAGATTTAGCCAATAATGGAGAAATCTGTGATTTTGTAGAATCTTTAATCAATGCGTCAATTGTTTCGTCTTGCGCTGCTAATTTTGAAACAGGCACAGACTCACCAGTTAACATTGATTCATTAACAATACAATCACCAGATAATAAGACAGAATCACATGGGAAAACGTTTAAAGATGGATCAGAAACTTCATAGATATCACCAGGTCTTAAATCTTTTGAATCAATTTCTTTCCAAAACCCATTACGCCAGACTCTAACGTTACATTCAAATGCGGACAAACTTTGTAAACGAGCCATTGTATCTTTAGTCTCAACCAGTGTGTTACCTATAGAGACGACTGAAATGATAAAAATACAAGCAGCATAATAATAGTATTCATCAAAGTACCATAAAATGATGGAGAATACTTGAAACATGTAGAATGGATGCAACACTTCATCAACAAGCAATTGGCTAACGGATTTTTCCTTCATTTCCAAAGAATTTGGATTAAACACAATGCATCTGTCTTCATAAGCATCGGTAGATAATCCATGACGAACATCTTCAATCCAATTTGTATCGACCCAATTTGTATTTGTCTTGAAAATATCTTCAACAGGTGTGTAGAATAATTTCAAATATCTATATTCAAAAGAGATTAATATTGGAATGATTGGGTTTAAATCAATTGTTGAGTCAGAAAGATCATCCAACTGTGGAACATTCATGATTGTTGATAAAGGTCTATTATACCATTGTCTATGAACATCAACAACAGTTAATTCACCAAATTCAGTTTCCACCACAACCCATTCAGCTTTAGCCAAGGGAACTTGAACACCAATCAATGCAAATTTGTAACGTGGCATCCATCTCAATAATAAATAACCAATACCAAAGGTAAGACAACATATCAGATAATACAAGTACATTCTTGTTGTAGAGTACTTATAACCAGCAATACCGAGAACTAAATCCTCTTCAGCAATGTAAAATCTTTGGAAATGTAAATTTGGTTTATGGTTTGGGAAATAATGATCATATAAATCAGCATTCAAATCATGATGATGGTGATGATGATGATGTGGATGATCTTCATCATGTTCAGAAGCCAAAGAACTCTGTTGATCAGACGCTTCTTCTTCATCAAGCAAAGGTCTACTTGATACATCACTTGGAATTCTATCTCTATAGGTGTTGTATGAAGTTGAAGGGGATGAAGAATTTCTAGCACTTGAACTCATATCTCTTTCGATGGACCCATAATCAGGCACACTATTTGAAGTTGCTGTTGACATTGAGCTTCTTCTCATATCTTCATAAGCAGGCGCTGCATTCCAATCCGTATCGTAATCGATAGGGTCATCTGGGTCATCAAGAGTAGAAGCACCATGAGCCTCCTCAATGTCCTGCGGGTCGAAGAACCTGAACTGCTGACGACTATCAATTGATTGTGATCTTGATCTTGAGCGGAAACGAGTCAAATTGAGAGCCTCATAGTTTGAAGACGACTGGATCGAAGGCAATCTCCCACGTCGTATGGAACTGGCTGTTGATGATGACACCGAGGAAGGAGACCTGACCCTGCTCATAGCGGCAGAAGTGCTAGGACTTATGGACCCATTATTATGATTGTTGTTGAATGAATGGAAATGGTGAAAGGACGAGATTGAAGAAGGAATAGTTTCTGAGGCGGCACCGTCAAAAACCTCTGTGGAGTTCTCGTCAATGTCGATAGAAGGTCTTCTGGATATGGTGGCCCTGGAGTTTCTATGCACCATTGTTCAAATCACTTCTCTGTGGTTCTTGTTGTTGTTTCTTATATTAGTACTATTCTTGAATCTTCACCACTTATCTGTTCAAACTTAACAACCCTAACGATTAGTCAGAGATGATGTAATCCCAATACACACCCGGACACCTCACAGATCATTTAAAACCGACAAAATTTTCACTTTCAACTTTGTTAAACATTCAACTGAGTAACTTTTATAGTGAACTTATATCATTCATATTGATTATATGATTTACTATTTAGTTATGAATTATATAAAGTGAGTACCAATTCCCTTTCATGTGACGATGACAAGATTTCAAAGATTATAAAGAGTTGATACACCTTAAGCTGATGAAAACCTGACAACAACAACTTGAATTTCTTCATCCGAAAGACTAATGTGGATTCACATCATGCTTTTTAACCCTGATCCTTTTGGTGTTCTCTTTATCTTTGATATCCTTACTGGTGATATTAGCATCTTACTAACTAAAGAGATAGATTGTTTATATAGATGTATAAATGAGGAATTGTAATGAATAATGATAATCTGGATTTATAAAACAATACTTGTAGAAAGAATGTAATGATGTACGTAATATATACTGAAACGTGTGAATACGAACACCATCACCATCATCATCACTGTTCAATATAATTGAATCTTGATTAATGTTCCTATAATCAACTTTCAATAAGATTGCTGATGACGTAAGATTGTAAATTTTAATGGCGAAAATAAAAATACAGAAATTATTTATCATCAGTACAATATCAATATCAATAACAAATAGGAACATTAAATAATAACAACATGAGTGAAGAGGAACCACCAGGTGAGTTTTTTTTGAATCCGTTTTTATATTGGTAACTAACATCTCTTTTTTTAGCAATCTGTGAGGCTTGTCTTGGTCCAAATCCATATTTACGTATGACTAGAGAGGTACAAGGAGCAGAGTGCAAACTTTGCACAAGAGCATTCACAGTATATAAATGGGCACCATTCAAAGCAGGGGCCATGAAGAAAACTATAATATGTCTCACATGCTCCAGACAGCGAAACTGCTGCCAATCATGTCTATTAGACTTGACCTATGGGATCCCAATACAAATGAGAGACGCAGCGTTAAGAATGGCTGGTGTAAAGACAATAACTGATGATGAACCAAAGAATCAAATGTCAAAATTATACATTGCTAACAATGAAGATAAATTTAAAAATATCGGTGGTGCAGAAATTACTGCAAATTCTTTAAAAGCTAAAGAAATCTTGACAAAATTGGCATTGGCTACAAATCAGAAGAAACAACCAAAGAGAGATAATAAGAATAGTAATAATCGAAAAGGTCCATCTCATCTGGATAAAGTTGATGTCACAAAAATCGTTGCTAAACTACCGTTCAATGGGAATTTAACACCACCAGCAAATGTTGAAATCACATCTTTCTTCATATTTGGGCTTGATGAATCATTACCAGAATATAAAATATCAGATTGGTTTGAACAATACGGTTCTTTGAAATCAGTCAAATTACAACATTCTTCAAAGTGTGGATTCATAACGTTTAATAAGAGAAGTGATGCCGAGTTAGCTGCTCAAAACATTGTTTCAAAGGGGAAAAGCCCTGGTTTATTGATTATTGAAAACATTCCATTACGTGTGACTTGGGGAAAAGAACGTGCCATGGGTAATAATGGTGCTGAGAAATTAAAAATTGGTACGATTGTATCAAAATTTTTAAGAAAGCTGAATTCCAATACTAATAATGATAATACCAACAACACAAAGACTGATGTTAGTGATAATGAAAAATCTGATGAAAAGAACCAGAAATTAGAAGAGTCCACTGGTGTCAAGTATATAGAAAACAAGTCACCAGATGGTTCAAAGAAGGAGTATCAGTCAACCAGTGGGAATTTTGAAGTTTGAATATTATTTGCATTTTCTCTATGAAAATTAAAATCTTGTAGTGGCGAACAACAATATTGGAATACTGAATACAAGAAATAGACTAAAGAATGTCATATGAAGGTAATATAGAATTATCACTGTTTTTAAGATTTGTGTTTGAATGTATCGATCTATTATAATGACACTAACACACCTTTTTTTTAGAGGAGCACAACATCAATAGCAGCAGCAATGCCGATAATGATACTAATGCTAATCAACATCAACGAAGAGAACACCAAACATTAGCAGCACAACTATCACAGTTTCTAGAAGGTCAATCCGATTATACTGACGCAGGTTTAAACGAAGATGAATATAACAATACAACAAGCAGAGCTGAATCTCAACTACGTCTATTGATAAACGCCCTACAAACATTAAACAATGATTCTTTATCAGATTCATTAATGGAACAGTTCCATTCACAGCCAGAAGTCGAAGGTTGTTCACAAGAGTTTCTAGATTCATTAGAACGAGTACCAAAGAAGTCTTTAAAAATTGATCAAACATGTCCGATTTGTACTAATGACTTCATTAATGATCCACATCCATTAGTTGTCAAATTACCTTGTGATGGCAAACATAAGTTTGATTTGGAATGCATTGCTCCTTGGTTGAAACTACATTCCACATGTCCCCTTTGTAGAAAGAATATATTACAGAAGAAGAAATTGGAGATTGAGGATGATGAAGAGGAAGAAGAAGGTTGGGATATGTATGGATGAATAAATTATAATTATACGTCAATATGTCTTAGATATTAGAAATGAAAAGAAACAAAGCTATTTAATTTAATATTGTCATAATTTGACTATGTGCATTAGTATACTCTCTTTACATATATATACAGTGGTGTAGTTTATTTAGATTCTTCAGACTCAGTCTTTGGAACATCATTTTGTTCAGAATTGACCTCAGTTTGTGTTTTCTTTGGAGCTTCAGTAGCAGCACCAGCACCAGCAGTGGATTTGGATTCAGATTCCAAATGTTGTTTAAACACAGGATCTTGTAATAATTCTTGAACTCTTTGCATAACGGCAGCATTACCAGAAGATCCAGTGAAATCGGCATCAGAGAACTCTTGGGATTCAAACTTATCTAGTTCTTGAGAGAAGTTCAAACCTTCCTTTTGGTAGGTGTTGACTTTCAAACTAACACCAGGCACAGAATGTTGAGTTATGAATGAAACCAACATCTCAACAACTCTTGGAGTGGCATCATAACATCTTAAAACTCTTCTATGTGTACGTCTTTCCCAATTTTCTTTGGACTTGGCTTGAGCAAATGGAGATCTTATCACAGTCCATCTTTCATAACGGGTCTTTAATGGTTTAGTACCAGTGATTGGAATATCTAAATAAAATGCAGCTCTTTGGGTAAAATCACAAAAGAAGTCAACATTTATTGGCTCATAGGAACGGAATTCTAATTCAGCAACCAAATTAGCATAACGCTTTTCATGTCTTAGAGGAGCATAGTAGTTCAATTCAGCACTTAATGGCAATGGTCTTTGCTTTTCACCAACAGCTTCTCTGGTATAAACTTGAGGATCATAAGAATCAGCAGCAACAGCACCAGAAGCAGACTTCTTTTCGGCAACCTTAGTTGGGGCAGACTGTAGCACTCTTTTACAGGTGCTGAATGAACGTACACTTTGTCTCAACATCACCGACTAAATATAAAACAACCCTTCTTTATTGGATCTAATTATGCTTCTTGTTTTTCCCATCTTTTCACCGACGAAAGCAGAAACAAAATTTTTGACAAAAAAACATCAAACGTCACGTGAAATATGTGGTTCTTACCAGGAATATGTTCAATTTGTTAAATTAAGGAAGAATATAGTATTCTGATCACGATTTTAATAAAATATTGTATAACTCTGATCATGATAGTAGGTTTTAAACCTCTTAACTTGGTATTGAACTTGGCAATACAGTTTAAAATAATAAATTTTGATACTCACGTGACTCAATAAACACGTGACTTAATTATAGTGTCAAAAACAGCGCAATTTCCAAAGCAACAAATCTGCCTCGCTGGCGCAATCGGTAGCGCATACGACTCTTAATCGTACGGTTGCGGGTTCGAGCCCCGCGTGGGGCTGGTGGATTTAGTTTTTTGTCACTTTTTGCATCTAATAAATTTGGTATTGGCGTTTATTTGGTTAAGTTATTGCATTGAAATTTGAGAACAAAGGAATCAAACCACACAGACCAATACTCCAATCACAAACAGTACCACTGCTTATACCAATTAAAAGAACCCAACTAATGAATATCTCAGTTGGTCGGTGTGGTGTATACCGTTGCTGTGGTCCGGTACAAAAATAAAAATCTTCAAAGGCTCATCACCAAAGGGAAATAGCGTTAACTCTATAAATACTATCAGTAACGAAATGGGGAAGAGTAGTAAAGACAAAAGAGATTTATATTATAGGTAATTATTAAGAATTTTCAAGATGGTCCTCTATTTTATAGAAAATATCTAGTCCTTTATTAACTTTTTTTTTCAGAAAAGCCAAAGAAGAAGGTTGGAGAGCTAGATCTGCTTTTAAATTATTACAGCTAAACGAACAGTTTCAGTTATTTAAAGGTGTCAACAGAGTTGTGGATCTATGTGCCGCTCCAGGTTCATGGTCTCAAGTGCTATCCAGAGAGTTATTTGATACCCCAAGAGATGATGAAGATATAATTCCAGGCGTTGAACCAAAAATCGTTGCTGTTGATTTACAACCAATGGCTCCAATTAAGGGTGTTACTACATTACAAGCTGATATCACACACCCAAAAACTTTATCAAAGATTTTGGAAATCTTTGGTGGTGAGCCTGCTGATTTTGTGTGCAGTGATGGTGCTCCAGATGTTACAGGTTTACATGATTTAGATGAATATATTCAAGCTCAGTTAATCTTGGCCGCTTTACAATTAACAACTTGTTTACTAAGACCAGGCGGTACTTTTGTTGCAAAGATCTTTAGAGGGAGAGATATAGATTTGATGTATTCTCAGTTGGGATTCTTGTTTGAAAAAGTGATTTGTGCCAAACCAAGATCTTCAAGAGGCACTTCATTGGAATCATTTATTGTTTGTTTGGGTTATAAACCAAGTACAACATGGAAACCAATCCTGGATCCAAACGTCTCTACTGAAGATTTCTTTAAGGGTGCCAACATAGGAAGATATGAGTTGAGAGATGATCTGGAATACGAAGAAGAAAAAAGAAACACTGCTCCTTTCATTGCTTGTGGTGATTTATCCAGTTATGACTCTGATGCCACTTATACCATAGATCCTGATGCTAAGAATGTGAGTTTAGATCCAGTTCAAAGCCCAACTGCTCCACCATATAAAAAAGCTTTAGAATTGAAGAGAAACGGTGAATTGAAGCGTTGAAAGGAAGAAGCACATTAATAACTATGTATACTATTTAATATCATTTTGCAAATAATAGAGATCGCATTCTACTACACAGCGCTAATCAAATAATTTAGAGCTATTATTGTATTAAACAAAGAAAACTGTATAACGATAAAAGTAATAACGTGAAATTTCAATCTAATTATATAACATTTAGGCAGACTCTTCCTTCTTTTGTTCATCCTTAGTTGGAATAATAGTTTCATCTGGCTTCAAAGTTGGGAACAACAAAACTTCTCTAATAGTGTTGGAGTCTGTCAAGAACATGGCCAATCTATCGATACCACAACCCCAACCACCAGTTGGTGGCAAACCGTATTCCAAAGCGTTACAGAAGGTTTCATCAACCAATTGAGCTTCGTCATCACCTTGGTCCTTTTGTCTAGCTTGTTCTTCAAATCTAGCTCTTTGATCAAATGGATCGTTCAATTCAGTGTAAGCATTACAGATTTCCTTGGTAGCAACGAAAACTTCGAAACGTTCACATAAACCTGGGATGGAACGATGATATTTGGCTAATGGAGACATCATTTGTGGGTGACCAAAGATAAAGGTTGGGTTGATACAAGTATCTTCCAATTCACCAACCAACTTGTCTAGCATACGGGCGTTGGTCAATGGTGGAGAACAGTTCAACTTGTGCTTGATCAAGATTTGCTTCAAGAATTCACCAGTTTCCTTGGTGTGCAATTGGTCACCTGGTGGGAACTTGACATCAAAGGTCTTTTCTAATTCTTCAATCATATTGATACGCTTCCATGGTCTAGAGAAATCCAAGGTCAATTCCTTACCTTCTGGACCTTCTGGATGGTACTTAATAACATAGTCACCAGTGATAGTCTTAACCATTTCAGAGAACAAAAGTTCAGTCATGTCCATCAAATCGTAGACATCAGCATAAGCTTGATAAAATTCACAAGTGGTGAATTCTGGGTTATGGGTCATATCAATACCTTCATTTCTAAATTGACGACCAATTTCGTAAACACGTTCCATACCACCAACAACTAGTTCCTTCAAGAACAATTCTGGAGCAATACGCATGTACATGTCAATGTTCAAGTCGTTGTGGTGAGTAACGAATGGCTTAGCAGTAGCACCACCGGCAATAACGTTCATCATTGGAGTTTCAACTTCAATAAAGTCACGGTTATCTAAAAATGCTCTAATGTAAGAAATAATCTTGGATCTAGTAATGAATCTGTCTCTAGTGGAGTTGTTGATAATCAAATCTAAGTATCTCTTTCTGTATCTAGCTTCTTGATCCTTGAAACCAAAGTGATCAGTTGGCAACATGTGCAAACATGGGGTCAATAATTCAACGCTAGTAGCAAAGACGGACAATTCACCTTCACCACCCTTCTTTGGTTGGGTCTTACCAACGTAACCGACAACACCAATGATATCACCTCTTCTCAACAATTCATGAGCCTTTTCGTAATCTTGTTCAGTAGAATCTTGAGCTTGGGCCATAACTTGGATTTGGTAACCATCACCTCTCAAAACGTAAAACTTCAATTTAGAACCAGATTCTCTCTTGGCGTGAACTCTACCAGCAATAGCAACCTTAACATCTTGCAAAGTTTCACCTCTCTTCAAGTCCTTGTACTTGGACAAGATATCCTTGATTGAAGAAGTAACTTGGAATTTGTGAGGATATGGGTTTGGGTCCTTGGTCTTTCTCAATTCAGCAATTTGACGGGTTCTGATTTCATGGAATTGGTTTGGAGTCAAGTCTTGCAAGTTATCCTTCTTCTTTTGCTTGGTTGGGTTAGCAGCAGCCTTTTCAGCAGCAGCCTTTGCCTTTTCAGCCTTTTTGGCCTCTTGTTGACGTAACTTTTGACGCTTCTTCAATTCAGACTTGGAGACCTTTTCACCGGTAACATCATCCAAGTATAGCTTTTGGACGGCTTCAGCAACTTCAGCAACTTCGTTGGACATTTTGTATTTGATTCTGTGTAATTTGCTTCTGTAAAGTGGTTTAGACTCATCATCAAATCTCTCTCTCGTTAAAATTTTTTCAACATCAAAAAAAAACCAATTCCGGGGTACTTTATTGATTTCCGAGGCCGATTACATAGTAATGGACAGTTTATTCTTCTTTTATGAGCATGAATGGGATTGAAAAGTTGGTTGGGGGTTTATATGTGAACTATATCTCATATATATTCATTTACTTTAAAGAAGATCTAAGAAAAAGCAACTAAATCGACGACAAAGCATCGTAAAAAAACTAAATCCACCAGCCCCACGCGGGGCTCGAACCCGCAACCGTACGATTAAGAGTCGTATGCGCTACCGATTGCGCCAGCGAGGCAGATTTGTTACCAAGCAAATTCTGTAATTTTTGCCACCTTATTTTTATCACGTGCTAAAAATGATCGGAATTCAGAAAATTGGGTCGGAATTCAATTTTGGTGAAAAATTTTTGGAAACATCAACAGAAAAAAGAACAGAGAGAGATACCTGAAGATCAACTTTAAGTTTGATAATAATCATACAGGTTTAAAACATGTCTGTTTCTACAAGGTTTGTTTTTTGCGTTTTCGTTTAGGTTCCAATGTGAGGTACTTCAAAAATTTTATTAACACACCACATTTTATAGTCCAACAACCTCTGTTCAATTAGAGTTGAGCGTTGCTCTAAAAATTATCAACCACAGTGCAAAGAACTACCCAGCTGTTGCTGCTGGTCCGCTATTGGGTCTTGAAGTTTCAGAAGATTTGCTAAAAATTACACACACTTTCCCATTCCCATATACCACAGAAGATTCATCTCCATTCCGTTTCAAGAGTAATGTCAAGTACCAAGATGATTTAGTTGAAAGATTAAAAGAAGGTCAAGTTGCAGTTGAACCATTGGGTTGGTATCAATCCTCAACTTCTGGTAAGTTCATCACTGACGCTGTTTTGGAATCCTTGGCCAATGCCCAATTGAAAACCTCTCCATCCTCTATACTATTAATTCATGATCCATCAAAGGCCAAATATGGTGTTTTGAGTTTGAAGGCTTTTAGATTGACAAAAGAATTTCTAAAAGTTTTTAGTGAAAATGCATTCCAAGTTGAAGGTTTGAATGCTAATGGTTTAAACTATGATAACATTTTTGAAGAATTGCCAGTTAGAATCCACAACAACCACCTAGAATCTCTATATTTGGCTGGTAACGATTCTACCTTCAACAAGACTCAAGCTCTAGAAAGCTCCAACATAAAGACAAAGGTTACTTTGCAAAACTTGGAAAACTTGATTGATGCTGCTGATGAATTGAACAACTTCCATTACCAACTATACAAGAAGAAATCTTCCAATGGTGATGCTAGTTTACAAGACTTTTTGACTTTGAGTTCAAGAATTGACTACACTAGTGAAGATGTTGAACAACAAGTTTTAAGTCAGTTATTGACTGATAGTGCCATTAGACCATAAATTAAATACATCTAATCTGATTTAGTTTGAAATATTGTAGGTTTGTGGATTATTGACCGAATAGTTCAATATATTTTCAATACTAAAAAATTACAATTTGAGTCTTGAACTAATTTCTAATACAATTAAGTGCATTGTTATGTACATCCCTCACATAAAGTACAAATACAAATACTAGTTGAAGTAACAGAGTTAATATATTAACAAGTCCAAGTCCAGGTTCACGATGATTCCAGCTGTAATAATTAATTCAAATATGAACCATAGAATTGAAACAGCATACATATAATTATTATTACTTGTCGAGTACAGTAGCGAACGAATGGGCGCCTTAGAATACGATCTTTATCAATATAGTATTCTGTATTAAAATTTAAAACTCTATTTTTGACTGGAATACTTAAGTGGATATGAAGTAAAACCATCTGCACCACCAGAGTAAAACAAATCTCTATTGTATGGTTCTAGAGGTTGGTTCTTTTCCAAACGATCAACCAGATCAGGGTTTGAAGTGAAATGTCTACCATAACCAATTAAGCTGTTTGGGTGTAGTTTCAAATCATGTTCGACTTTGGCTGGGTTTGTGCCATACCCATTAGCTCTCAACACAAGACCATTCCAAATAGTGAAAACAAATTCATTTGATTCAAATGGATCCTCAGGTTTCAAATCATCTCTTGGTTCAACAATTGAAACATAACCAATTTCCCTGCCTGATAATCTTCTTTTTTCTAACTCACTCAAGATATAAGACAAAGTTGCAATAATTTCAGGCTCAAAAGGTGCTCTTGAACCTTCAGCAAATCTGAAAAATGGAGATAGTCTAACACCAATCTTGTCATAACCAATAGCTTCACCAATGGAATCAATTGTTTCCAACAAAAATCTTGCTCTGTTTTCAATAGATCCACCATATTGATCAGTTCTTTTATTGATGGAGGTGTACAAGAACTGGAAATGAATAGCACCATTGGCACTGTGCAGTTCAATACCATCAGCACCTGCACTGATAGCTCTTTTAGCAGACTTGGTGAAATCTTGGATCCAGTCCTTAACTTCAGCAGTAGTCAAACCATGGACTTTATTATCAACTTTCAATGCATCCTGTTTATGAGCTTCATCAACATAAACATCATCAGTGACTGAAACATATGGCAACCCCTTTTCTTTCAAAAACTTTGGATCAGCTCTACCAGCCAAGGCAAACAATTGAATAAACAAGAACGACTTGTGAGCATGGACAGCATCAGCAACTTCTTTCCATCTGGCTTCCTGAGCATCGGTGAATAAACCATATCTCTTGGCCTTACCACCACCCCTTTCAGAAATGATGGTGGCATCTGTGATTAACAGAGTACCTGGTCTTTGTGCACGTTGGGCAAAGTACTCAACGTTCAACTTGGATGGGACATATTCATCCTTGTTGTTTTCTTCAACCCGGTTTCTGGTCAATGGTGGAAAGAAAATTCGGTGTTGAAGTTGTAGTTTACCAAGTTTGATTGGCTCGAATAATACCGTGTCGGCTAAATTGTTTGAACTCATGGTTAACTTTGAGTATTGTCTGCTTCAAGTTTCAACAAAGTAACAAGTCAGATTAAAACGATGATCAGTATACAGAATAAATATTGTATTTCTGAAATTTAAGATCCCTTATGTACTCAAACATTTAAATTTTACACCAAAGACCACCATTCTCAATTTGTCATCGATTGTGTCAAAAGTCGTTAAAATTTCCTAAAGGGTATAATGTTTATGGAAGCTGAAAAGTTGTAATACTATGATCTTAACGAATATGTATGTGTTACAAAGATATTCACAATCTGTGTTTTGTAAATCTTCAAAATGGATAACTAGCTGTCGACGCTACCACGAATATGTTTCTATTAATGTTCATTGGTATAATCAGCAATTTTATACTATTTAGATATGCACCGGCATGCAACTTCTCGAAATTAGTAATGAGACTACAGATTCATGGAAACTTATCTTCAGCCAACAATATATTATTTGTTTAATATTTAATATTTCAAATTAATTATAATCAAATAAAATGATTCATTCACTTGCCTATGCCAATCATTTGGAATAATTATTATAAGTAGTAAAGCCTTGTTCTCCAGCAACATGGAATGTTGATCTGTCATAAGGTGTTAATGGTAAATTGTTTTCCAAACGATCAACCAAATCTGGATTTGAAATAAAGTATCTTCCATATCCAATCAAAGTGTTTTTAGGATGTTGGGAAAGATGTTCAACAACCTTTTCTGGATGATCACCATAGTCACCTGCTCTAATGATAGGCCCATTCCAAATGTTATAAGCAAAATCATTAGATTCATAATAATCCTCATTACCATCAAAACGAGGTTCAATTAATGAGACATAGGCAAGACCATGACCAGCAACTCTTCTCTTTTCCAATTCACCTAAAATATAAGAATGGACAGCAATAGTATCAGGTTCATATGGGAACTTGACTGCATCGTCATATCTGAAAAATGGAGACAATCTAACACCAACATGTTCAGCGCCAATAGCATCAATTACAGCATCAATAATTTCTAACAAAAATCTTGCTCTGTTTTCAATACTTCCACCATATTCATCTGTACGCTTATTTGTTGAAGTGTACAAAAATTCAAATGTTAAGAAACCATTAGCACCGTGGATCTCAACACCATCCGCATTGATCTCTCTTGCTCTTTTAGCAGAATTGACAAAATCTTGGATGAAATCTTGAATTTCATTTTTAGTAATACCACGTACTTTTAGACCAAGTGATTTAGCCTCATTTTCAACAGACTCGTTGATATAGACATCATCAGTAGCAGACAAGTAATCATATTCTGAAGACTGGGCAGCAACAGCCTTTAAATCATTCCAAGCACCCAAAGAACACAATTGGATAAAAAACACAGATTTCTTGTCATGGACAGCATCAACTATTTCCTTCCATACAGCTTGTTGTTCATCGGTAAACAAACCACCTGCATTGATATAGTTGACGGAAGTTGCTTCTTTTCTAATCAATGTACCATCGGAAATCAACAATGTCCCTGATCTTTGGGCCCTTTGTGCAAAATAAACTTTGTTGTATTCTGCAGGAATAAAATTTGGTAGAATTCTGTTTCTTGTCAATGGAGGCATGAAAACACGGTGTTGAAGTGTTGATTCACCAACTTTGATTGGTGTAAATAGGACAGTTTTTGATAATTCGTAATCAACCATTTTTCGTTTGATAAGATCAGTTTGGCAACAAAAAGAATCCCATTGTCGAGGAGCAAGAAAGATATCACCTCTTCTTATAGTGAACCCAGGTACTTGAATACATTACAAATCATTTTCATCTTTTCTATTGTTTTATTACTGGAGTATATTGTATTTCTAAACACACCTGTATAATCAGCGGTGTTAAATCCCAATGAGGAAACTACAGAGCACACCTGCATAATTGATTATTTCTTAAAATCAACTCTTTCTCTGAAAAGTATCTCTATCGTACGGTATTAATTATTAATGAATACCAAACACTCTAGGGACTGTATATAGTGTGCTATACTGTATAGTGTCTAAATAAGGAACACTTTGCGTCATACAACCAGAAGTTGAATCAAAATCCAAAGCCCGGGGATGAAGTGTTTCGTGTTTCGTGATTGGCGAAGTTCAGGGTCCAGTCAGTTTACTTTTGAGAATCAAATAGTCAGACTCACAACTCACGACTCTCCAGCTTTGAAAACAGGGTTATTACACATCATGATTCATATACAATAGTATGAATAAATGGATACATACATATGTTATAAGTAGGGGCCAGGAAGGTGATGATTAATGAAACATGAGTTCGCGCTAGTGGATGTACATATTTTTTTGCAATTCACTAGTAAAGATGCAAAAGGAACCAAGCTGCACCAACCTGAAACAAAATTTAGATATAGTGTTGTTTCCAGAATCATTACAAAAAGCTGGCTGCTGTGTCGACAAGAGTTTTGCCAGCATCAATAGGCTTTCAAGTTGCTTTGTGGTTACTTCGGTATTAGCAACAGCACCAGTAACCGAATTCGATCAGGATTCGGCAGCACAGCAACATGAGCACAACCAATTATAATTTAACAAAGTATGGTGTCAAATTTCAATCATTTCTCTCCAGACTCCATGCATAATTTTATACATCAGTGAAATTCAAACTGTCAGTTGGTGCATGAAATATTGAAGTTTTTCTTAGGGGGCCTGGCTTTGACATATAAGGTTTTTGCTGGTTTTAGATCGAGCAGAGTCTCGATATGCTCTGTTGATTATTTTCTATCAATGGCAAGAAGAAGAACCCTTATGAAACTTAGGTTTTATCAATGATCAATCAGGCTTTTTTATTATTAATAGACCAACAAAAAATATATATTCCAGTTGGTTACATAGGCTTAGTTTTTATGTGTGCTCAAAATTGTCAATTTATCCACTCATAAAGATACCCAAAACGTCGTCAGTGATTTTAAAAAATGTGTTCTAGACGGTAACCACAAGGCACTACTAATAAATTAATGGATGACACAAGGCACAAGGCACATACTACATGGGCTGTATATGTACCTATGTCACATCTTGTTTTGCTTTAGAATCTTTGAAGCAAGTCAGTTTTGGGTATATAAGAGAAGCAGAGACTTTCAATATGAAGCTAAATCTTCTTACCTTTTTAAAATCATTAATATAAAGAGCTATGAAATTTACCGTTATTTTTGTGTCTGCTTTTGTCGCTGTTGGTCTGTGCAATGTTGGTGCCAATGTTGCAGTTGATGACGTCGAGCTATCCAAACGTTATGATAAATGTCGTCAAGCCGAGCATCACCATAATTACAAACGTTATGATAATGGTGCTGAGATTGAAAGATGTTACTCGTTGTCTAAGTCTGAGCTGGGTTCAATTTCTTCTGTTTTAACTACAATTATTGAACCAACCACCCAGGCTCACCACACTGCTGAGCATCACCATAATTACAAGCGTGATAAGAATTCTGATGATGATAACACTGGTGCTGAAACTCATACTTATGACAAGCGTTACCAAAAGTGTTGTGCAGAGTATCACCATAATTACAAGCGTGATGAAGATAACTCTGATGATGATAACACTGGTGCTGAAACTCATACTTATGACAAGCGTTACCAAAAGTGTTGTGCAGAGTATCACCATAATTACAAGCGTGATGAAGATAACTCTGATGAAGATAACTCTGGTGCTGAAACTCATACTTATGACAAGCGTTACCAAAAGTGTTGTGCAGAGTATCACCATAACTACAAGCGTGATGAGAATGCTGATCCTGAAACACATCTGGAATATAAGCGTTACGAAAATTGCTGTGAAGAAGACGCTTGTGGAGATGACTACAATTACAAACGTGATGATAACTCTGATGCTGAAACACATTTGGAATTTAAACGTTATGAAGAGTGCGATGCAGAACATCACCATGATTACAAGCGTGAGGATAACACTGATGGTGAAACTTATACCAACTATAAGCGTTATCAAAAGTGCTGTGCAGAACATCACCACAATTACAAGCGTTACGAGTATTCATGTACACCATGTTCTGATGAAAGTACTGAATCACAACTTTCAACTGCTGTTCCAGCAGTGTCTGCTATTTCTACATCTGCTATTGCCACTGTCACTTCTGTGTCAACCACTCCGTCAGTGGCTAGTTCTCAATCCTCCGCTCCACTAGCTACCACTTCAGAATTTGCTACTTCAGAATCTGCTACTTCAGAATCTGCTACCTCAGGGTCTGCTACTTCAGAGTCTGCTACTTCAGAACCTACCAGTTCACTAGCAGCCACCTCTGAAGCTTCTACCTCAGAGTCTGCTTCCCCTGTATCTGCTTCTTCTCAATCTGTTTCTCAATCTTCAAGTTCTTTAGCAACTCCAGCTGTTGCTTCCACCTCTGCAAACATTGGTATCACTTTGAAGATTAACATTTTGCTTTTGTTGGCATCAGCTTTATTAGTCTGATTGCTGAAACTGTATAGAGTCTTTTGACAAGGTTTCTTATCCTGCTTTTTGGTTAAGTTTTTATCCAGTCGAAGATGTTTTTATTACACATTATTGGTATACTATGGGTATTGCACAGTATTGTAGTGGAAGATTTAAACGATCACATAGAATTCACTGAAGAGTCAAGATATAAGGAATGGAGATGCATGTCAATGCATGTCAATGCATCCCTAGCATAACCAATTAGACCAGATAGACCCACGATAGACCCACCAGAGACTTTGTGAACATGAAACTGGGACTAGTTAGATTCCCCTGCCTAGCGGCTGGAAGTTCTGCTTATCCAGCCCAGCTTTCAGCAGACGTTAGGCAGGGCTTCCCAGCTGGAGATTTCCTTTCCGCATTGTTTGTAAAACAGGTGATGTGATGAGAGATCAACAAAACTTTTTTAACCAAAATTAATTTTTAGAGATTCGATTGGAATTGGGATAATTACAACAAGCTAAACAGGAATAAGATGGGTAGACCAAGGGTATACGATCAGACGATTTTCCATATTGCATTTGTGTTGATTTCATTAACATCATTCTTTTTTTTTTTAGCTTATTATCCTTGTGAGACATGGCGAGAGTGAAGGGAACTGTGACAAGAGTGTCAACCGTTATACTCCAAACCACAAGGTTGCCTTAACAGAACAAGGCCACCGACAAGCAAAAGAGGCTGGTGAGAACTTGAAGAAGCTATTGACCAAAGAGGACAAGATATTGTTCTACACGTCCCCTTATAAGCGTGCTAGACAGACACTTGATGGTATTATCGAAGGGATCAAAGACACGGATGTGTCATACAAAGTACACGAAGAACCACGTATGAGAGAACAAGATTTTGGGAATTTCCAGAGTTCAGCAGAAGAGATGCAAGTGATATGGCAAGAGCGTGCGCATTATGGGCATTTCTTCTATAGAATCCCGTATGGGGAGAGTGCTGCTGATGTTTATGATCGGTGTGCTGGGTTCAATGAAACGTTGTTCAGACAGTTCCATAACGATAAGTTTGCCTCAGTGTTGGTGCTAGTGACGCATGGGATCTGGGCCAGGGTGTTTCTAATGAAGTGGTTCAGATGGACGTATGAGGAGTTTGAGAGTTTGAAGAATGTTCCTCATTGTGAATTGATCATCATGGAGAAACAAGAGAATGAAAGATATAAATTGTTGACCACCTTGCACAAGTGGGATGAGGATGATGATAGCGACGAGTACAATGATGAGATGGAGAGTGACATCAAAGGTGATTCCAACAACTGTTCAGATGTTGAGGCGATTACTGGTAGAGAAGCAGCAGCTAGGGCTCTTAGAGAAAAGGAAAAAAAGATCAGAGAAGAGTATAAAAAGGCTATTGAGGAGCAGTGACTGTGGTATTCATATATTATTTATATATTTATAAAAGTATTTATAAAGTGATGTATTAACTATTAAGAATTATACCTCTGCCTAAAGGCTAGGCTGAACGCTAGGCAGGACCCTGCTTAATCCTCCAGGCAGACTAGGCAGGACTGGACTCCCCGGGAGTCACCTGACTGCTGTGCTGCCCGGACCAGCCCACCACCAGATTCGCAATTATAAAACCACACGAGAATCCCCAGACTCACAAACAACTTGTTCTTTTCTTTGCTTTACAGTTTGATTAAACTACTAATTATTCTATTATAAAAATGGTATGTCAATTGATCTTGATTGATGGTCTCATTATACTAACACCAATTTAATTCCAGGCTCGTCAATTCTTTGTTGGTGGTAACTTTAAGCTAAACGGTACCAAGGCTTCTATTAAGGAGATTGTTGAAAGACTAAACACTGCATCTTTGGATGCCAACACCGAGGTTGTGTTGCTTCCACCAGCTGTCTACTTGGACCACACTGTCCAATTGAACAAGAGCAAGCAAGTTGAGGTTGGTGCGCAAAACGCCTACACCAAGACCTCTGGTGCCTTCACTGGTGAGATTTCCGTTGATGAAATCAAAGATGTCGAGGCCACTTGGGTCTTGTTGGGTCATTCTGAAAGAAGAACCATCTTTAAGGAATCTGATGAGTTCATTGCTGAAAAGGTCAAGTTGGCTTTGGATTCTGGCTTAAAGGTTATTTTGGCCATTGGTGAAACTTTTGACGAAAGAAAGGCTGGTGTCACTGATTCCATTAACCAAAGACAATTGGCTGCCGTTATCAAAGTTGTTAAGGACTGGTCCAATGTTGTCATTGCTTATGAGCCAGTTTGGGCCATTGGTACTGGGTTGGCTGCTACTCCAGAAGATGCTCAAGAAACTCATTTGAACATTAGAGAATACTTGAGAAAAGAATTGGGTGATAAGGTTGCCGATGAAACTAGAATCCTGTATGGTGGTTCTGCTAATGGTAAGAATGCCCCAACTTTCAAGGACAAGGCTGATGTCGATGGTTTCTTGGTTGGTGGTGCTTCTTTGAAGCCAGAGTTTGTTGATATTATCAACTCTAGACAATGATTGCATCTATGATTAGATATTAATTTGTATAATCGTTGTATGAAGGTATGATATTATTCTTATTCTTTAGTAATTATGATACTACATGTGTACTGATAAAATGCAGTCATTAATTTAATATTCATAATCTAATCATCATACTTATAATAATAGTTTGATTTAAATGTAATATGAAATCAATCCGCTCGAGAACCACCTTCCCAAGGAATATTATCTTGATCATGAGATAACTGTAATGGAGTCATTGGAACATCAAGGCTTGAAGGCATCAAGAATGGAGACATATTTCCGACAATCAGACTTGGACTTTTATTATGCTGTTGTTGTTGATTTAGCCAGAAACTGCTTGGAGAACATCCAACTGAAACTGGTTGTAGTTTAGGCGAGGAAGGTGCTGGTCTAATGATGGGGATTGGTGGAGGTAGTGGGATTCTTTTCTGTATGTAATGAGTATGACGATGGTGGTATGACCCACTTCTTTGCGTGGAGAATGAAGTTCTTGAAGTTGTACGCTTATGTGTTGGAATGTTTGTTGGCATGTTTGTTGTTGTATTGGATGGCTGCTGAGCAGCACTTATTGTAGTTGGTTGCATTTCAGGAGATTCTTTTGATAGTGATAGTAAAGATATTGTGGATGTTGAAGGAAGTAGTCTATTTTGCTCAACAGATGTAGCCAATAAATTTGGAGACTCGATGGATCTTAAATCATCATCCTCTATGGCTTCCTCGCTTTCGAATATCAAGTTTGGGTTCATGGTGAATGAACGCTGTGATAACGATGACGATGAGCGGTGCTTTGTGGGTATTTTGTACTTGTTGATGCCCATTATATTGTTGTTGTAGTGTATAAATGAGTGGTAATGAAGGAACAGAGAACTGTCTTGTGATTGGTATAATTTATAAATATGATGGTGATGAGATGGAGTATACCTAATCCGACAATAACAGTGCTATGAACGATATAGATATAGATATAGAAATAATAACGATGAACCCATAAACAAATTAAACACCTCTTTCTTTTCTAAAGTGAATAATTTTTTTTGTTATGTTTTTTTTTGCGCCTTTTGTTCACCAGCCACAGACACAATTTGAATGTGGCTAGTGAGGCTCTGTTTCCCAAAGGGGAATGTGGCTAGTGCATCTTCTTTACTACTACAACTATTATACTATGACAATAAAATAAAATAAACCTTTAATAAACCCTTACCCAAACTAAAACTATACCTAAACCATTTTATATAAATATCAAAGAAATAAAATAAATAATAATATAATCACACTCTCTTCTTTCTATAAGCTCTCTTCCCTCTGGACTGTGAGTTCTTATGAGTCTTGTAGTGCTGCATACAATTATCATGTCTTGCAAAGCGTTGCCCACAGCCAGGGAAGGGACACTCATGCTTGCGTTCACCAGTATGAATACGACAGTGTCTTGCCAAATGACCAGATGTTGTAAATGACTTTTCACAAACTTTGCACTTGTACTTGCGAAGCTTAGTAGCCAATGATGTGCGAAGAGCTGGTGCTTGTTGAGTTTCAACAGGTGGTAGAATGCCTTGCGTTGGTTTTGAAGTTGCTGTTGATACAGATGTTGTTGATACTGGTGCTGCAGCTGGTGGTAATGCTGATGGTATTGCCGATACTGAAGTTGGTGGTAATGCTAATGCAGGCAATGCTGAAGAGGAAGATCCAGAAGCAAAGTGTGTTGGTAATGATCTTTGACGTATTTGTAAATAATTGTGTTGTGTAGTGGAAGCATTATTATGATTATTATCTGATTCTGGCATCATTGGTGTATTCCCTGGTGGATGCAACAAAGCTGGTATGCTCATGTTATTGTGAGTATGATTAGTATTATTGGTATTGCTATTATTATTGATATTGTTATTAGTATTACCATCATTGTTCATATTAGTGTTGGATGTTCCATGTTGGTAATTTGGACCAGGTGTATTGTTTCTAGCTGGAGAATTTGCATTATTTGAACGATTGGAATTTGATGAATTATGACTTGTAGAGCCTGGTGAAGGTAATGAGCTTCTTGGAATAGCAGCGTATTGATACTGGTGAGCCGGAGGGAAGTATGAGTTCTGTGGAGGTGAAGGGTAGTGATAATGGCCCACTCTGTTGGGGTCGCTAATGATATAAGGGTTTGGGATCGGATTAGGATTAGCCACAGGAATCCCCTGTAGGATTGTTGATATTGGAGGGAGTCTGAAGTTAATGTTCATGGTGTGTGACATGTCTTTGTGTTTGTGTTCTTATAGTATGTGGTACTAATGTGTAGTGTTATATTGCCACGACTCACTAGTGTTATTATAGTGTGGTACTATATTATTCAATATTTGTGTATACCGACGTATGCCAAGAGCAAAGGATTTAGAAACAGGAAATGGTGAAATTTTATAAACGCAAGAAATCCAGGAAAAAGCTCTTTCAAAATGCCTCTGCTTCAACAGCTGGACTGTACATCTCTCTGGCATCTGCCTATAATTCCTCTCCCATTCAGTTTTAGCGTCCTGCTGCCTGCAGCGGATTAAATCTGAGAGCTCGGAACTTGGAAGAGTCTGGAATCTCAAACAACCGAGACGATTTACACTGCCCACAAAGCCAAGAAAAGTTGCTGTGGGCCCTGAAGACCCTTTCAAAGCTGCCCAAAGACAATGTGGTGCGCTGATATAACCCATCGGATAGCTACCAGAGTGTAACAGCTGTAATATTAGTTTAATACACACCATTAGCACTCTTTCTTCTCTTCTTCTATGGGCTACACATACAGAGATCTCCTTTGGTGTTTCTAAAGTTAGAACCGGCACAGCCTCAGCTGTCAGACCCAAAGAATCAGGATTCTCATTGGTGAAATCGTCAATCGAGACAAGTGCAGAGAAAGATACGAAGGAGATATTTATAGAGAGCATTTCCAAGAGGCAAGATACAACATATAACCTGAAGAGATAAGTAATGAGAAGTATTTAATGAGTCATGACGTCTATGGTCACAACTTTCAATTTAATACCTCTCCTTTTGTTCTTGTTCAGTACTAGAGCCAGATATTGCTATGAACATCAACTATAGTCTATCAGTCATAAATTACAACCATACAAGGGTCCGTAGCTACCCGTGGGGTAGACCTTGGATTTTAGATTTGGGTTTTGAATAAATTTTATCTTCTGTGCTTGTGCTTTGGACTTTTGGCTTAGTGCTTATAACTAGTGCTACAGTCTGCTTTAGTTGTACTGCAGTAGCCTTGAACAACATCCCTTAATATCCAGGGTCTGTCTAAATGATGTCATTAACATATCAGGCTTCAAAGTTGAGCTTGTTTAAAACGTCACCCGTAGGATAGTCACATTACGGATCGGTATTGCATATACCATATGGCATGTACCGTACAAGTTACAACTCTATAAGCGCTTATGGAATCAATGATCATAGGTAAAGGGTATAGCTATACAGTGTACACTCAAAGCTTATGAATGAATAATGTTAAACGAGTCTTGTAAGTTCCAATCGGCATCAACTTTAAAGAAGCATTGACTAAATATTTATAAGCGCAGGTCTGGACTTTGGAGTTTGAACTTTGGACCCTTCATCATGAAACAAGAGTAATTTCTTGAATCTTGAATCTTGAAGCCTCGCATATAAAATGATTTGAATTGATTGGCGGGAATTTGCGCATGGATTACATGCAAATGCCCACTTCCACGGAAAGGACAAACAAACCCTTTGAATTACCATATATGATATCGATGGATAGTTATACGGATGAATTATATAATATAGATCAAATTGGATTGGTTATACTATTCATGACAACTTGACAAGTAACTGCACATATACATCAACAGTCCTATGCATTTGTCAAAAAGCCTTGGCTTTTATTTAGAACTTCGTCAGTCTTCTACCCTGCCTAAAAATATCCGCATGCCCTGTGTAAATTGCAGACGTATGTAGAAGTAGGTCAATTTCATATCAATTTGCGCTTACTCATTCTTCAGGAATCCTTATTATGGTTACATCTTAAGTGCTTACTGTAGTATAATTTAAATTCTACTGTGTAGAACAACTATAGTGGTTGCAACTTTCTACTATAGGTTGCTTTAGCCATGTTGAGTTTTAACCATATTGTTATATGCCTTATTCTCCATATGTATATCGGCTCTTAAACGCGTACGATTTATAAAACCAATTCGCGACTTCTAAAAAATAGGAGAAATTTGTTGGTGTGAAAATGAACAACAACAAACACGATCAATAAACACAACACCCACATCAATATCAATACATTTTATCAATACATTTTATCAACACATAATGGCAGGCACATTCGTTTACGCTCCAACCAGCGAAGAGATCAACAAAGACTCATACTTCCTGGTCACAAAGTTTAGAAACTTTTTCAACTACCTATATTGGTTTTATTATATCCATCTGCCTTATTACCTGTTGGATAATGAAGAAGCATTTATACTCCATTCATTCTTTTTGATCCTATTATCCTTGACCATATACGCCATCTTTAGCTACTTGCCTGCTCAGCTATTCAACCTGTTGAAGAGAGTTTATTACTACATCACTGGTGATGATTCTGTGATAGCTTTGGAAATTTGAATATTGATTGATTGATTCTCATGAAATGATATGATGATAAGTACATTAAATAGTTCACCACCAATAATAATAATCACAATAAAACCACTTATATTTATTTCCACTCTAATTTATCGTATTAAATATTATATATATGTATGCTATATGAACCCCAAAAAACTATGTCTATCTTTACTAGAGGATGACTTTTTAGCCGAACTTCTTCTTCTAGCATTGATACTAGCTCTTCTGTTCAGACGATCATTACTAACCTGATCGGTAGAACCTGCACCACTACCTGTATTCCCATTATTGGAACCAGAAACTGCATTCTCATCTCCATCTAAATCCAACTCTTCAAGATTTAAATTCAAACGACTGATTTCTCCAGAACGTCTAGCTGCAACAAATGAGTTTCTTGGTGTGACTGAAATCTCCTCAACAACAAGCTCATCACTAGATGATTTCAACCTGTTGCTATTGCTATTATTGTTGGCATGACTATTATTATTATTAATGTTAATATGATTATTCTCTGGCGAACGACTGGAACCGATATTGATATTATGGCTATTTCTTTTCTTGGCAACGTCTTTATCATGACGCTTATCATTGGCAATATTCAACTCCATCATATCCAAATTTAACTTTCTAGATGAACGGTTGTCTCCACCATGACTAGTACTAGTACCATGTAAATCAATCAATGTACCTTCACGTGGAGGAGCTGGCACAGGGACTTGTCCTGCAATCTGTGATGTAATCTTTGGCAATTGAGATTGTTGAATTGGGCTTCTAATTGATCCTTGTGGAGTTGTTGGATTATAGAATTGTTGTCCAACTGATGGATTATATCCAAATGGTGACTGCTGTTTTTGCTGCTGTTGCTGTTGCTGTTGTGAATTCTGTGGTTGGAACTGTGTTTGAATTGGACGTAAATTCAAATTTGGAACTGAAAACTGTGCAGGTGCTGATTGATAATACATCTGAGGAATCATTGGTGGTTGTGATTGAATAACTGGTGAGGTCATTTGAACTGGCATTTGAGAAACATATGGGTTCTGTGATTGAACTGGTTGAAACTGTGGTTGCGGTTGAGATGATTTTCTTGTGTATTCAGCCCATGGATTACCACCAGACTTTTCTGCTGATAATCGTTTTTGAATCTTTAACAAGTTTGGGTCTGTAGAAGATGATGGATTCACAACACCTGTACCAGTTGGAAATGGATTACTCCAATGTGAAGACTTGTTGGCAGCGCCAGTATTAACAGCAGCACTAGCACCACCACCTCCACTTGTTGTTGTTGCAATTGATGGAGGTTGCACTTGGAACTGAACTGTATGATGCTGTGAATGTGATGAATGCTGAGAAAAAGATTGCTGTAATGGTACTGATTCTCTCAATTCTTCTTTAATATCTCTAACAACTTCTCTTTCCTCTTCTTGTTCATCGCCACTCTCCAGAATTGTGGATTTCAACTGTTCACTATCTTCACCATCGCCATCCTCCTCATCTTCATTTGTCAACAATGACTTGGTACTATCATCATGAGTGGATCTATCATTTTCTTCAAAACTCTCTTCAATTTCATGAGTAGAAACATTATTCTTAGGAGAATGGAAAACACCATCAACTTTGATATCATTCACTGGACCATCAACCGGTGTCATCCATGCCTCTGTCTTTGTTAGAATAATACCTGGTTTTGGAACATCAGCCTCTCTTCTCTTTAATTCATCTTCGGCATTCGGTGTTTTGGCAATTGAACCACCTGTAGTTGCATTTGCTGCAGAAGTTACATTCGAGGCTATGAAACCCCCAGTGGAAGCAGCAACGGCCCCAGTAGCAGAAGAACTCTTTTCCAAATCTTCAAATGCCGGAAATCTCTCTTCAATATTGCTCAAGTCTGGTTCACTATCATTGTCATCTCCGTCTTTAACAGAATACGCACTGGCACTGCCACCATGATTACTGAACAAATCATCCTCCCCATTTTCATTATCAAAATCTTGGAGAATGGGTAGAGAATCATTCCCAGCTTCACGTCCAGTATCTTCATCATAGCCATCAATAAAACCTGAATCATTAGCATTCTTAAATGATCTATTGCCAGTTTCTTGACCAAAATCCTTTGCATTATCATCCTCATCTTCATCATCAGATTCGCCCAAATCACTATTCAAATTAATACGACTAGCTTCTGCAGACTTGTTCAACTCTTGAGGATTTTGAACAAATGGCGAGCTGGAATCATATTCAGATTTACTGTACTTACCAGCAGGTAACACTTGATCTGGTAAAGTATTACCAGTAGTGACAGAAGTGACTGTTGTTGTTGGATGTGGACTTGGAGAAGTTGTTCTACTTCTTTGTTCTCTATCTCTAGTTTGTTGCTGTTGCAACAAGTATTGCTGAGCCTGCTGCTTTTGAGCCTGTTGCTGTTGTAACAATTGTTGTTGTTGAGCCTGCTGTTGCTGCTGAGCTTGCTGTAATTGCAATTGTTGTTGGTATCTTGCATAGTCTTCAAAGTTGTATTTACCCAAGCCATAATAATCATCAATTGGGATTTTGGAAATATTCATCATATCACAAATTTCACATACAACTTGATAAACATTTGGACGGATGGTTGGATTCACTTGCAACATAATGATAACCAAATTCTTTAACCTTGATGGAAACTTTGGCAATTGAGGAAAAGTAAAATACCCATGCAAAATAGCCAATTCCCCTTGAGCTTCAAAAGGAGTTGTATAATACATCAACTTGTACAAAAACACACCCAATGCCCAGATATCACTCTTATAATCAATCGGCAAATGTTTATACAGATCAATCATCTCCGGTGCTCTGTACTGTGGTGTGGTATTATGAATAATGTCCGTAGCTAATAGTTGAAACTCCTCTTGGTTTCTTGGAGGTGGCAAAAAAGTACTCGTGGAACCAAAATCACACAATTTAAAATCACCAGCAGCATTTATCAACACATTCTCAATCTTGATATCCCTATGAATCAAATTTAAATAATGCATTCCAGAAATTGATATTGATATCTGATACATAATCTTCAAAATTTGTTCCAATGAAAGTTTTGTTTTTAGATGCAAATTCAAATAATCCAACAAACTCCCATTCGGACAATATTCCATCAATAGTAACACTTCATAAGTACCATCTTCTAACTTCTGGGCATTGGAATCATAATAACGGACAACGTATTTGTTACTGGCCAATCTTTTCATTGTATCAACCTCTTTCCTTAACAAGTTCAACTCAGGCTTTGTCTTGACAATCACCCTTTTCAAACAGTAAAACTCATCATCGCCTGGATTTGGGGTTGCTTTCACTAAGTAAATATGGGCATAGCCACCTAAATTAATGATTTGTTAGTAATTCATACTCTTTTCCTTGTTGTAGAACGGTATCTCCTAAAACACTAAATGCGTTTTCTCCATAGTGATAAAACACACCTTCAGCCAAATACTTGACGATCTCAGTCTCGTGGGAGCCCACAATCAATTTGGTTCCTGGCGCAAGTTTCTCCATTGTCCAATTGAGCACGATAAGCGGATGAATGAGTGCTTCAACACTTGTATAATCCTTCTATAATTCCAGACGTAGCGCTGTCAGAATTCAAAAGGGGACCAAATCAAAAAAAAGTGCAAATTACGGAGTACATCCAGACACCACATATAGACAATGTGCTAAATTGAACCAGTAATGTTCAAATCTGGGATGATTCGAAGTGTGCATTCATGTAATGAACAATATATTTGTAATCTATACATTACCAGTTATATGATTGGTACTTTTTAACCCTTATATAACACATATAATACAAACTTTAAACCCAATGACATCATAATAGCTCATCTTCCAGCAACTTGTGCAACTCTTCATACAAGAATGGAACAAACACAATCTCTGTACCACTTTGATCTTTAGTTAGTACAGCCATCTTGTGTTCCACAAACTCCATCAGCATGGTTCTGAAATTCACCTCGTTTGTAGCAATAAACTCTTCAGCACACAGGGTGTAGAAGTGCTTATACTCTAGGGCATGTTTTTGATTACCTCTCAGATTGGTTGAATCTCCATTTCTCTTTGTTGCAATATCATCCTCCATCAACTCTAGCTGGTTGGAGACTAGCACTCTGTACAAACTCTTAGAGTTGGCAGTCA
This sequence comes from Liangdongia berthetii, assembly GCA_030564525.1. Taxonomy (NCBI): domain Eukaryota; kingdom Fungi; phylum Ascomycota; class Saccharomycetes; order Phaffomycetales; family Wickerhamomycetaceae; genus Liangdongia; species Liangdongia berthetii. Next base: position 8,983 of record JAJLVX010000449.1, on the reverse strand, counting down.
ATGAAGATAACACATATTTGGCACCTTTACTACCAGCAGATTTTTGTGTTTGACCCAAAATCATCAAATCTTCAAAAGAAGATTCAGTCAAGTAATCTGCAAATGTGGTTAAGTTATGCCATATGAAGTTGAAATTGGATAACTTAACAGAATCCCATAATAATGGTGCATTGATATTATCAATAGAGCACAAACAATAAACTTGCTTTAAAGATGACAACTTACTCAAATACATTTGAGCCTTGTCATCTCTCAGAGATTTGCCATCTATATTATGAATAAGCAGTATTAGTTGGACCTCTGGCTTTTTGGATAAATGATTGATTATATGATCAACCAAATCACCAATTCTTTTAGGAATATTTTTCAATGGCAATAATTGAACCAATGTGGTTAATGTTTCTTTGAACGTAGTCGCAGGATTATACCCATTGATGACAACAGTTGGCACATCTATTCTTTCAAGCAAATAGTTTTGAACAAACTCTAACAGGAACAATCTTTTTGAACCAACACCGTAAAAGCACATGTTGAAACCTTGTCTCAGTTCCAAAAACCATTGGTTAAACAACTCTCTATATTTGTTCATCAATTCATCTCTTTGACCAGAATGTAAAAACCCACTCACTAGAATCAAACTATTAAATTCATCATAATCCAATTGTGGGGCCTGGACCATCGAATTATTTGAGGTTTTAATTCTTGTTCTGTGTTGATCAAAATAACCATCTGGACCATCTAAAAATAAAGCCTTATCTTGAAGTTTATCTTCAAAAAACTGTTCCTCTTCTTCACGACTTGGTAATGGGGTTGGAACAAAATCGTCATTAGTGATGGGTAGATCCACAATCTGTCTTTTTGGTGTAGCCACTGGAGTTGGTGTTGTACCTCTTCTGGATTCTTTAATAATCTGTGTTGCAATTTTAATATCTTCATCCATATCTTCATCTTGGTCATCAACGTCATTTTGCTCTTCAAGTAATCTAGAATATAACACTTTTGTAGCCTTCTTTCTAGCAGATTGATCTTGTAACATAATTATTCTTTGTTTTCTTGGTGAGCCAACACGACTACCTGGGGTTTTTCTACCTGGACTCGTCACTATACCTTTTTTAGATGGTGATTCCAAACTTAATTGCAATATACCAGATCTTTGTCTTTTGGGACTAGCAAACACATCAGCTTTGATAATCTCTTGCTTCATCTTCAAATAATCATGTTTTTTACGACCACGACCTGATTTCTGTTTTTCTCGATTCAGAAATACAAAATTAGTAGCTTCAATCTCTTCAGCACTATCATCGTCATCATCACTTATTTCAATAGTCGTTCTAGATTTTTCACGTTTTGGAACAAATGTCTGTTCAGCATTCAACAAATGGAAATTTGGTGGAGCTTGAAATTCTTTAACTTTACCAAATCTTGGTTTATATGGAGATTTTGGATCATCTGGATTCTTTCGTGGTCTACCCCTACCTCTCTTTGGTTCACTATCTGGAGTACCAGGGGATATTGATCTTATCCTATATGGTGACTTTGGATCATCTGGATTCTTTCTTGGTCTACCTCTGCCTCTTTTTAGTTCACTATTTGGTGTACCAGGAGATATTGATCTTATGTTATATGGTGACTTTAGATCATCTGGATTCTTTCTTGGTCTGCCTCTACCTCTCTTTGGTTCACTATTTGGAGCATCATTTGGTGTCGCTCTTGGTTTATATGGTGATTTGGGGTCATCTGGATTCTTTCTTGGTCTACCCCTACCCCTTTTTATTCCTGTGGCAGCTGATACTTTAGATTTGATATATGGCGAAGCTTTAAAATCATCATCGTCATCATCGTCATCCACACTGAGTTCTTCAATTTTAACCTCATCATCACTGCTACCACTATGTATTTCAATGACATCATCATTATTGTTATTAACTTGCTCTATTAGTTTTTTTGTTGGCCTCGTTTTTCTCTTTGCTCGTGGTGGTGTTAAGATATTGTTTTCAGAGACCAAACCTGAAACCATTCTCGACTTTCTCTTTCTTGGTGTTGTCTTGTTATCAATTGGAGCACCAACTAATCCATCATCTTCATCAATGTCACTCATATTTTCTTGACTTGGAATAGCTTCAGTTAGAAAAACAACACCCAATGAATTTCAATATCAACAACATCAACATCAACAACATTAACAGCACCAAAAATTGTTATTTGCCCTCGGATATCCTTTACGAATTCCGGTCGCTTAGTCAGCACATCAACAGAATTTTACAGAGTAAAAAGCAGTACCCTTTAAAATTTTATTATTCTCTATCTTGTTTTACATTTGATTTCATTACTTTTGCTGTTAAGATGCTATCATTTTGTCCAAACTGTTTTAACATGTTGATGGTATTTCATTCACACCTAGTTAACAATCAGTTTTTCCATTAACGTTTTTTTTTTTAGGTCACCACAGGTCAAACTGGCGTGAACCGACTACATTGTCCAACATGCCCATACGAATTCCCAATAGCGGGTGTCGAAGTTTTTGATAGAAAAGAACTACCCAGAAAACAGATTGATGATGTTTTGGGTGGTGATGGTGCCTGGGATAATGTGGATCAAACTGCTGCCCAGTGCCCTGTGGAAACATGCGGTGGTGACAAGGCGTACTTTTTCCAACTTCAAATTAGAAGTGCTGATGAACCTATGACAACATTTTTAAAGGTCGGTATCTCTAATATCAAAATTCTTGACTTCTCATTGGTTATATTATTGTTTTATGTATTAACTTTTTTTTAGTGTGTTAAATGTGGTCATCAATGGAGAGAAAATTAAAACAGCTAGAATTAATTATTGGAGTCTTTTTAACATTCAATATCTTTCTACTACTCAGACCAAAGATGAGAAGGTGTATATTTATAGCATTTTACCTTGTACATTAGCAAATAGAAAAAAGTTCATTATAATAATATTAATAGTTTGTTTTATTCTCCTCCGTTTATGTTCAAGTAGTTTCCACAAGACTTTAAATGAAACTGGAAAAACCCAAATCCATCATCATTTATAACTGCATTGGCAATCTCATTGATTTTTAAATCATCAGTTTTTCGTAACTTGGAGTACCTAATTGGACTTTGTAAAATGTTTCTTTTCAAGATTGATAAATCTTGTTGTTGAATTGGCAGTGATTCAGGCGTATTGGATGTAGTAGGAGTCTTGGTTTCAGCACATAATACCCTGTTCCGTTGTTGATTCAACGTTCTCATTGCTCTTTCCATGCTATCACTATCATTATCAGAGTCATCCGAGTCATCGGTAGTATCATCAAAATCATCTTGAACAGCATTATACTTTTTGTTTCTCAGGAATTTATACCCATTAGTTTTAATCTCACCTTCGATTCTATATTGATTCAACCCTTGAAGATGCTTATTCATTCTATGTAATGTTTTGTGTTCTCGTATTATCTGTTTTTCTTCCTCATTAATATGTGTTCTGAATGCTTGTTGGACTTGCTGTTGGCCTCTAAAATCAAATGTTGTTGAAGCAGTCAAAATATCACCAATATCTTTGTTTTTGAGGTCAGCCGATTGCAAAAATATGCTTCGTTGTAACTTATTAACGATGTATGGCGTACTTAAATTTATTGGTGCAGGACCATAAATTTCAGAATATTTTGTGTCATAAATGAATTCCTGAGAAGAACATAAATCACCAAATTGTCGACGCATTTGGAATCCTTCTTCCCAAGACTTTGCACTTTCAGTCAATGGATAAACCTGTTTTGTGTTGAACATGCTGACAAAATGACGGCATTCTTCATAAGATGAATGCCTGGAAAAAAAGAATCTAATTTCAGATTGTAATAAGTAGTCTTTCCCATTTGGTTTTAAAAATGTCACAGTTTCATCTTTAATCAATTTATAAACTTGATGACCATTTTTCAATTCTCCAAGCAACTCAACATCATTAACAGCCGATTTAAAAGGTATTGGTAAAGTTCTTTTCAATAACTCTGAGAATTCAATATCTATACAGTGCTTCACTCTAACATTAAACCTGCTTCGATTCAGATTTGGACAATTGGTTAAATGATTCCCACAAGCATGAAATTTGGCATCTGTATCACTTTTATGATTATTATCATCATCAGTATTCAAGCTTGTCATATTCAACAACTTCAATGAATTTTCAACACCATTATTCTTCATTATTAAAATTCTCTTCATGAGATCTTTAGGTAAATGTAATTTTCCACCAAATAGTTCTAAAATGTAGACCCAGCACTCTTCAAATCCCAAAATATTATCTGCAAAGAAAAAATTAATTTGTTCATCATCTTTTGGGTATAAGTTAATCAATTCAACTAGTGATTGCAATCCGATATGATTGGAAGGCATTTCAATATATAGTTCACCTCTATATGAATACGTAGTATCCAAATAAATATTATCCAAACATTGTAAACTTGTTGTGAATGGGAATAAATGTGTATTTCTGGGCAGTGATTCAACCCACCATTTTTCAGCTCTAATATCACCAGTTATTAAAACGTTATGATATTGATCTTGGAGTAAGAACATTACAGCACCAGGACAATGATTTGCAGGGATTAAAGTTAATGATACTTCTGAGCCATTACATGATATTGAATGCTTAGTATTTTCTTGTAATGGTTTCAGAAAATGGATATTTGAATTGTATTTTGGATTTAATCGCAGTATATCTTTTGTAACTTTAGAGCAATAGATCGGGAAGCCTTTATAACTTGGTGATTCTAACCCTTTTAAATGATCTGAGTGGGCGTGAGTCAATAGTTGAAACTGAGTCTGTTTCTTTGATGCAGCAAAATTGTCAACTAAAACAAAAGAACCACTATGTTAGTTTAACACGATGTTGATACGATAGCATTATTAACTTACCTCTAACACCACTAAACTCATGTAAAAACCCATCAAAAGTGAAGGCCTAAAAAAAAATTAATAAAAATTTATAAAAGAATCATTACTAAATGATGGTCATTGGTTACTAATTCTGGTTTCAACATCACAATTAATACCTGCTTCTATGGCTTCTGGTCTTTTAAAATCTTTGAAACGTCTATGTTTTTATTTGTATTCTCAAAAAACTCCACCAAAAACCGTGTCAGTCACATGACCAAAACGCGTTTCTTATGGGATATACGCAATAAACTCTTAATCATTAAAAGGCCATTAAATTGATATCTATGGACAGGAACATTATATTTATATACTCTTAAGAAAACATATCTCTATACGATGATGTTTATACTATTCTTTTTTATCATGGCAATCATATCGTAAAAGTAATAAGAAAGTTCAATCAATATCACTCAGCCCATTCAATAGGGTTCTTCAAGATTTCAACCAACTTGGCCTCTCTTGAGCCTTCTTCCGGCTGGTAATTGTATAACCACCCAGCAGTTGTTGGCAAAGACATCAGAATGGATTCGATTCTTGAGCCAGGAGTACGCAACCCAAACTGGGTACCTCTGTCGTAAACCAAGTTGAATTCAACATATCTCCCTCTTCTCAACCCTTGCCACTTTTGCTCCTCCTCAGTGAACTTGGTGTCCTTTCTCTTGGTGACTGTTGGAACATAGGCTGGTAAGAATGCATCAAAACAGTCTCTAACGATTTCCAAAATCTCTTCAGGAGCTCTATCATCAAAATCATCAAAGAAAATACCACCGATACCTCTAGATTCACCTCTGTGCTTAATGAAGAAATATTCATCGCACCATTTCTTGTACTTAGGATACAAGGTCTTGTCATGCTTATCTAGGGCATCTTTGTGTTTTTGGTGGAATAGCTTAGCATCTTCTTCATATAGATAGTGAGGAGTTAAGTCAGCACCACCACCAAACCACCAGGTTTGTGGAGTGCCATCTGGGTTCCAAGTTTCGAAATAACGATAGTTCAAATGGGTTGTTGGGGCGTGTGGGTTTCTTGGATGGATAACCATTGATAGCCCACAGGCATAAAATGGAATATGGCCATCATCAAGAGTCTTCAAATTCTTATGGTCAGCCTTCATTGCTTGGACAGCACTTGGTGGTAATTTACCATAGACGACGGAGATGTTGACACCACCTTTTTCGAAAGTCTCACCGTCTTGGATGACACAGGAAGTACCACCCCCTTGTTCTTCACCTCTAGACCATGAATCAGCAAAGAACTTTGCCTTTGGTTCGATGGCTTCCAAACCGGCACAGATCTCCTTCTGCTTTTGACGGATCAGCTGTTCCATTCTCTCACGGATAGGAGCATTACCAGAGGTCTCAGTCATTGTTATATTTGTTATTTAATGTTATACTATGTGATTCTATATGATTTTGTTGTAGTACTGGTATGAATTATGGGTTTGCTTTTTTTATAAAGAGTCGGCAATTTTCAAAAATCTGCCAATCATGCGATTCTCGTTTAGAAGACGATGAGGTGAGTATTAAATACAAATCAGCACGAGATGTTGGATAGAATGGTGGTATATTCATGTTAAATAAGAGTGTGTTTAATGTATTGATGGTGGGATATGGCAATATATCATAGTAGAGCACATCATGACACTGTTTTCTGTGTCTTTTTAGCAACTTGTTGTCTGTACTTGGTGTTTTCTCTCTTGACTCTATTGTACAAGAGCACTTTCTCATCAGTGACGAAATCAACTAGTACCTTAACCCATGAATGATGCATTGGCAAATCCTCGTAGAACTCATGGGCAATCTCGTTCAACTTGTATAACTTAGACCAAGCAATGTATGGGAAGTCATGATGCTCATTGTGCAGCCCAACATTCCAAGTCACAACGTTCAAGATCCCATAATAAGAATATGTTTCGACTGGAGGGACATCTTTATAGCGATCATAGTGGTCTGGTGGTTGCATGATGTAGTGCTCTGCGATGAAATGGCCTGAACATGGATGCAAAGACCCAGCTAGGAATGAACTAAAGATGAAGTATAGCAATGATTGCCAGCCCCAAAATTTAACAATGAAAAAGTCCACAACAAATTGGACAATAACGTTCAATAAATGGATCAATGTGAATTTGACTTGGGTAATAAACATTGGTCTTAGAGCATAGAAAAAGATTTGGAAAGTTGCGAAAAAAGATTTCCCCAAGACATTTGATAATACGATGGCTTCATAATTTGTTGGGATATCAGTATCAAAGACCTCATCACCCATGAATTTATGGTGTAATTGATGGTATGGAGCAAAAGATGCGGAATATGGAATACCAATCGGCAAGTTTGTAAAAATGGAGTATAGCTTGTTATGAATAGGTTTTCTGAAAGCCAAATTATGGGACATTTCATGGATGGCTAGAAAGATGTTTTGATTTGCAGTAGCACCAATGATATAACTTAACAAGAAGAACTTCCATGTAAAGAAACTTGTATCTCTTAAAATATAAGCAACGGTAAATTGTAATGAAACAACACCAAAAATGATATATTTTGTTAATGGCTCTGGACCACAAAGTTTTGTGACATGGGGGTATTTCTTGAGAATCAGCTTTCTTCTCAAAGTGTGAGGTTCTTCGGTATCAGTCCAGTAAAAGTCATTAAGCTTTTCAATAGGAGCATCTGATGGAGGAGGCTGTATAAAGATTGGATTATCTGGGTTTTTTCTATGAGTGATCGTAGTCATGTTTCATGTGCTAATAGATAACGAATGTGATGAATAGGAATACTAGCTATGAATAGAAATAACAACAGCAAGTGGTAGCCTGATCTAATACATATGCTCTTTTCTCTTTTCTATTATTGAAAACATGTTTTTTAAAGTCAGATCTGATGTTTTTACATTTCAGAAATGATTACGTGATATTTTTGAGAATCCAAAATTTGGTCGGTGTAGTTTAAAATTAGTTACTTGGTGCATTTATTGTCTATATCTTTTGATAATGATAGTTCTATTGGGTTAACCGTTATAATCATCACATCTGAGTATCAACAGTGCTGAGTGCAGATAATCTAAAAATAAAAATTAAAATTTTCTTTGAGCTGAATGTCATATTTGACTCTGGTGCTACACTGTGTAATTGTTCGGATCTTCGACGTGCACGAAAATTCCGATACGGGGAGTCGAACCCCGGTCTGCTCGGTGAAAGCGAACCGTGCTAGCCGTTACACTATATCGGAGTATTTTGTGACAAAATAGAGAACGCTGGTAAAAATGGGATTCGTCGCCGTTGCTACAGAAACGGGATTAGCATTGATTTCACCAAGGCTTTTGATAGCATTACCAATCAATGGATTCAGACAGTAATGAAGAAGAATGGCTTCCCACCAAAGGTTATTAATCTGGTGCGTGCTTTAGAGTCACAATTTGGTCAAGTTTTTATTAATAACATTAATGGAGCACCAATACCACTGCAATGTGGCGTTCGACAGGGAAATCCGCTATCGCCAACACTATTCATCCTTGGCTTGGAACCATTGCTGAGAGCAGCTCGCAAACAGATGCAAGGTCTAACAATACCAATTTTGGGATACAATCCAAGAATCATAACAATGGCCTATGCGGATGATGTTACCTTCGTTGCTGGTGATGTTTTGGATCGGGCCAAACTAAATTTCTTGCTTGAAAAATTTGCCACCTCTGCTGGATTGAAAATCAACAAAACAAAGTCAAAAACCATTTTTATAAATAAGATTGGGATTAACAAGCAACCAAAGCAAGATCAAGAGAAGAATATACAAAGGGAAGGGTACAAACTCAGTTATGACCCTCAAACCAGCATTGATCAGCAATTGGGCTATCCGGTGGATGATCTAACCATAAATCATAGATTTTTGGGTGCATTTTCAAATGACTATCCATGGACCAAATACATCCCAGAGCTCATTAAGAAGATAAAGAGGCCAATCACTGATGATTTGCCATTACAAGTGCGCGCTGAGATGGTTGGTGTCTATTGGTTCAGCCGGTTATATTATTTTGATGTACATGATTGTATTGATGGCTACTCCTCCAAACAA
>JAJLVX010000448.1:0-62037 GCA_030564525.1 Liangdongia berthetii | reverse complement strand
GTTTATTCATGATCAAATTCTATTTAATAAAGACTGTTATGTTTAGTTTTCTTTCAATGTACTTTAATTTTCCTTTCTTGTTTGGATGATGTAGTCTTCTGATATTCTATGATTCCTCAGTTGAGCCAATCGCCATTCTATGAATGTTGGTAAGTTCAACTGATGCAAACTTGACCTGCTTTCAACCCATACGACAAACATCCAAACAAGAAAGGAAAATTAAAGTACATTGAAAGAAAACTAAACATAACAGTCTTTATTAAATAGAATTTGATCATGAATAAACATTAATCTACAGTTAAAAAAAAAAAAAAAAATATATTTATATTTACGATCCGACGACGACGTTATTCATATTGATTAATCATTATATAAAATTTGCATAACTTCTTTGTCGCATCTCAGTTTGGTACATGTTGCTCCATGATTTTGTTTGGAGTATTATCACATAGACTACTGAATTTGAAGAGATATGCAATTTGGATATGCAGAATTTTAATGGAAAAACCACCATACATAAACATAAGATCACCAGACACGACTTATATACCAAAAACTAGTAATACAAGACCCTGATATCTCTTAATTTCAATATGTTTCAACCATCTGAATTCATTTGGTCACGTGATATTTCCGTTTTGGGATCAAATCACCAAAAATTATTGACGCGTTTTCGCGTTACAAGAAAAATATACAGAAGAATCAAGAAACTAGTTACACAACTTCAAGGTAAACCCATAATAAAGCAACTCAAGGATGCCTCCAAAAAGTCGATTTAAAGGCTCATCTACTGCTAGATTTGTCAAGAACACAAATGTTCAAAGAGATGAGTACAAACCAAACACAAACCAGGCTGGGAAAAATTATGTAAGGCCTACAGAATCCAAGTTAGACCAGGTAAAGAAGAGTGATGAAATTGATTCCATGATGGGGTTCGATAGATATGAGTCCGGTCCAGCAAGGATTGGTTGGTTAATTAATATGCACGCTACAACAGTTCCAAGTAACGATTTCATTGCTGGTGTCTCTGGTGTTGATTTTTATTTTTTAGATGAGGATGGTGGTAGTTTCAAGACAACTATTCAGTATGATCCATACTTTCTTGTGGTATGTACTCCAGGCCACGAAGCTGAAGTTGAAGAGTATTTGAAAAAGAAACTGGAACAGTTTTTGAAATCAGTGACTAGATGTGAAAAGGACGATTTGGCTGTGCCAAATCATTTAATTGGTATTAAAGTTTCATTATTAAAACTAAATTTCCCAAATACAAATGATTTAAATGAAGCAAAGAAATTATTGATGCCAATTGTTCAAGAAAACCAAAAAAAGAAAGAAACGAAAGATCTATATTCTGCTGTTAACAAAAATTACACAGATGATTTTGAAATCAGTACTAAGAATGATGTACTTGTTGATGTTTCTGAATATATCGAAGACATTAGAGAATATGATGTCCCATACTGCACAAGAGTCTCCATAGATGAAAACTTAAGAGTTGGTAAATGGTACACAGTTACTGCTGATGATGGGAAAGTCAAGACCGAAGAAATTCCAGAAAGAATAGAATTTGGTCAACCAGTCATTTTAGCATTTGATATTGAAACTACAAAGAGACCACTAAAGTTCCCAGACTCTGCTATTGACCAAGTCATGATGATATCGTACATGATTGATGGCGATGGTTTCCTTATCACAAACAGAGAAATTATTTCTGAAGACATTGAAGATTTTGAATATACACCAAAGGCTGAATATCCAGGTTTATTCACAGTGTTTAATGAACCCGATGAAAAGGCTGTCCTGGTGAAGTTTTTTGATCACATTAAAGAAGCCAAACCAACAATGATCGCTACATTCAACGGTGATTTCTTTGATTGGCCCTTTGTTGAAGCTAGAGCTGCTGTTCATGACTTGAACATGTATGATGAAATTGGGTTTGCCCCAGATATGGAAGGTGAATACAAGTCAACATATTGTTCCCATATGGATTGTTTCAGATGGGTCAAACGTGATTCTTATCTACCCCAAGGTTCACAAGGTTTGAAAGCTGTCACTACAACCAAGCTAGGTTATAATCCTATTGAGTTGGACCCTGAATTAATGACACCCTATGCTTACAGCAAACCCCAACTATTATCAGAATATTCAGTTTCTGATGCTGTTGCTACTTACTATTTATTCAAAAAAATTGTCGTTAATTTTATCATTTCCTTAGGTATTATTGTCCCACTGAACCCTGATGAATTGTTACGTAAAGGTACTGGTACCTTATGTGAAATGTTGTTAATGGTTCAAGCATATACAAATGGTATTCTATTACCAAACAAGCATGTGGACCCGTTGGAAAGGTTTTATGACGGTCATTTAATTCAAGCAGAAACTTATGTTGGTGGTCATGTTGAATCTCTTGAAGCTGGTGTTTTCAGAGCTGATTTAAACAGCGATTTTCAAATTGATCCAACAGCCATTGATGAAATTTTGGGTGATTTGCACAATGCCCTAAAGTTTAGTATTGTGGTTGAAGGTAAACAAAAAGTTGAAGATGTTACAAATTATGATGAGGTGTACGAAGCTATCAAGGAACAACTATTGGAATTGAAAAACAACACAAAGAGATGTGAAAAACCTTTAATTTATCACGTTGACGTTGCTTCTATGTATCCTAACATCATGTGTTCTAATCGTTTGCAACCAGATTCTATGAAGACAGAAAAGGATTGTGCTGCTTGTGATTTCAACAGACCAGGTAAGAACTGCGACAGAAGATTGACATGGGCATGGAGAGGTGATTATTTTCCAACAAAAACTGATGAATACATCATGGTGAAAAGATCTCTACAAAATGAAACATTCCCTCCAAAGAAACCAAATTTTCCGAGACGTACTTTTGAAGAATTGAGTTATGCCGATCAAGTTACACACATCAAGAAGAGATTAACGGATTTATCTCGTAAAGTATACCATAAAGTCAAAGAAACCAAAACAATTGAAAGAGAATCTATTATTTGTCAAAGAGAAAATCCATTTTACGTTGATACTGTGAGATCATTTAGAGATCGTCGTTATGATTTCAAGGGTCTAGCTAAAGTATGGAAGAAGAAAGCATCCGAACAGGCTCATCACGAAAAGGAAGAATCACTGAAAAGAGTCGTTTACTATGAATCTTTACAATTGGCATACAAGGTTATTTTGAATAGTTTCTACGGTTATGTCATGAGAAAAGGTTCCAGATGGTACTCTATTGAAATGGCTGGTATCACTTGCTTGACTGGTGCAACTATTATCCAAATGGCTAGATCTCTAATTGAAAGATTGGGTAGACCTTTGGAGTTGGATACTGATGGTATTTGGTGTTGTTTACCAAAATCATTTCCAGAAAACTTTACATTTAACTTGAAAAATGGTAAGACAGTTTTTGTTTCTTATCCATGTTCTATGTTAAACTATTTGGTCCATGAAAAGTTCACAAACCATCAATATCAAACATTAGTTGATCCAATTACAAAGAAGTATGCTACACACAGTGATAACTCTATTTTCTTTGAAGTCGATGGCCCCTACAAGGCTATGATCTTGCCAACTTCAAAGGAAGAAGGTAAAGGTTTGAAGAAGCGTTATGCAGTTTTTAACTTTGATGGTAGTTTGGCAGAATTGAAAGGGTTTGAATTAAAAAGACGTGGTGAGCTTCAACTGATTAAGAATTTTCAATCTGATATATTCAAGCTTTTCTTGGAAGGTGACACATTGTCTGGTTGTTATGCAGCTGTTGCTAATGTGGCTAATCGTTGGTTAGATGTTTTGGATACCAAGGGTAAAATGCTTGGTGATGAAGATTTAATGGATTTGATTTGTGAAAACAAGAGCATGAGTAAGAGTTTAGAAGAATACGAAGGTCAGAAATCAACATCTATTACAACTGCCAAAAGATTAGGTGAATTCTTGGGTGCTGAAATGGTGAAAGATAAGGGTCTTGCTGTTAAATATATTATAGCAGAAAAACCAAAGAATGCACCAGTCACAGAAAGAGCCATCCCAGTCGCAATTTTCTCTTCAGAGTTGACTGTCAAGAGAAACTTTTTAAGAAAATGGTTGCTTGACCCACAATTAGATAACTTTGATCCAAGAACAATTATTGACTGGGGTTACTACAAAGAACGTTTGGAATCTGTTATTCAAAAAATTATTACAATTCCAGCTGCTTTACAAGATATTGAAAATCCAGTTCCAAGAGTTAAGCATCCGGAATGGCTAGACAAGAAGATCGCAAGAAGCAAAGATAAGATGAAACAATCTTCTTTAAATAGATTTTTCACTAACACAAAGGAAATCCCAGTGAATGTTATCAAGGATATTGAGGATTTGGGTAAATCAGATGCAGATGCTACTGGCGCCAAACCATTAGTTGGTAAAGTTACATCCAAGAAAAGAAAGAACTTACATAAAGAATCAGAAGCTCCAACCGAGGATGAAATTAATCAATTGAACGAGAAGTGTCCTTCGCCAACTGATGATTATGTTGCTTTCTTACAATATCAAAAGCTGAAGTGGAAAGTTCAAAGCAAGTCCAAGGAAAGAAGACGTCAATTATTTGGTGCTCCAAGTGAATCTAGTCATAGATCTACTGTTGGTAATATGATTTACAACCAAGCTGAACATCTAGCAGGTTCGACATGGCACATTTTGCAGTATAAGTTGGACCAGAACCCCGGTGATGTTAAAGCTTTTGCTTTGGTTAACGGCAAAATTCAATGTTTCACTTTCCATGTTCCAAGAAAGATTTATTTAGATTTCAGATCCTCAGCTTTTCCAGATGGTACCATTCCATATTGTGAGGTTGAAAAAGTGACAAGTACTTTGCCAACTGGGTCTAAATCTGACAACCTGTTCAAGCTGACTATGCCTGAAAGTGTTTATCAAGATGAGTTGGATAAGACTGGTGGTATTTTACAACATCCATATGTCAGTGGGCTTTATGAATCTCAAGTTGAGCCAACAGAAAGAGTTATCATTGAGTTGGGTAATTCTATATCTTTTAATTCTAACAAAGTTGGTGCTTTAGGTAAGAGTTTGAAGAATGGGTTTGATCTAAAAACTTTGACCCCAACAGATACAGATCGTTACTTGCAAAAGTTCGGCATGGATATCACATTTTTATTCCATATGGTTAGTAATGATTATGAAATCTTTTCATTGTTCAAGTCATGGGAGAATAAGGTTATGGTGTTTGTGTTAAAACCATCTCGTAATGCTCAACCATTGGGTGGTAATCTTGAAAAGATTTACGCTGAAATTTACAAAGCAAAGAAGGACAAGGTTTCAGAGTTTTATGATATTTTAGACTATCCAAGTGAACTGGAGTTTGAAACTTTGTACTTTGAAGAGCTACCAAAATTGTATAGAAAGTTGAATAGTTTCATCAACAAAATTGACAATGAAAAGCCAACCAAGCCATTATTTGTTTTACAATCACCTGCTCATGAAAGATTGACTAAGATTTTCAAGCCTTTGCAAGATTTCCCAGTTCTACAAATGAAACTGAATGAGATTCAAGTTCCAGCAATTGGTTGGCAATCCATTGTTTTGAAGAGAGTTTGCAACCATTATTTATCTGTTGCTTCTTGGATAAAACACTTGATGAGTTTAGCCAAGTACGGTAACATCCCATTATGTAACTTGAGAACAGATAACATTGGCTACTTGATTGATATTGAATATGCTAGAAGATTAAAGAAGCATGATATTGTGCTTCAGTGGTCTGCCAATCCATATCCAGATTATGGTGGTGCTGAAAAAGATTCTGCATTCTTAGAAAATGAATCTTTTGAATTTCCAGTCATCAATAACCCTGAAATTTATGAAACCACAGTCTTGGAAGTTGATGTTTATAACTTAATTATTAACACTGTGCTAACATCAGCTTTGATCAATGAAGCGGAAGGTGCAGATTTGGCAGACTTAGAATTAGCAGATGAGAACAAGAAGGGTACAACTTTTGCTGAAGATTCATTTTCTGGACCAAGTTTGGCAGTGTTAAGAAGCATGTTGAAGGACTGGTGGGATGATGCATTAAAGAATGATAGAAATGCTGATTCCATGGTTCATGCCTTTGTTTCTTGGGTACAAAACAAAGAGTCTTTCCTATTTGACTCTTCATTGAAATATCATGTTTTCAACTTGACAAAGAAGGCTTTGCTTCAATTAGTTGGTGAATTTGCCAAGCTTGGTGCTAGTGCTGTTTTTGCAAACAGATCTAAGATTTTGTTAAAAACTTCTAAAGTTTCTGTTGAAAACTCATATGCATATGCACAATATATTGTGAAGGCTGTTCGTTCTCGTCCATTATTTAACTACTTAGATTTACAAATTGACAAATACTGGGAACTATTGATTTGGATGGATGAATACAACTATGGTGGTAGAGCTGCTTTAGATATCTCTGAGAAAGAAGAACAAGAACTTGTTGGGTTTTCCAAATGGCAAATCAAAGAATATTTACCAAAGATGTTACAACCAGAGTTTGAAGATTGGATTATTATTTTCCTTGATGCTTTGTTAAAGAAGAAGCTAAACACTACACAGTTACCAGGAACACCAAGAGTCACACAGATAGAACACATCTTGAAGAAGCAGGTGAAAAGTACAATGCAGCAAGAAGAAGAGGATATTCATGGAGTCACTGAAAGTTTTAAGAAACCATTGTTAAAGAGAGTGAGAAAGCTACTGCGTAACCAAACGGAGGCAATCTTGGATCCAAATATGCTTGTTGACTAT
The DNA here is from genome assembly GCA_030564525.1 of Liangdongia berthetii. Lineage (NCBI taxonomy): Eukaryota > Fungi > Ascomycota > Saccharomycetes > Phaffomycetales > Wickerhamomycetaceae > Liangdongia > Liangdongia berthetii. The sequence continues at coordinate 55,266 of JAJLVX010000448.1, read as the reverse complement.
GAATTCCCCAAATTACCAGGTTCTCATTTGAACATGAAGAATCCAGTTTTGGAATTTGTTAAATCATTAAGTGCTGTTTTTAGTTTATCTAAGAAACGTAATCTTGAGGCTAGAAGTTTGAGAAGAGACTTGTTAAGGATTTTTGAAATCAGAGAATTTGCCAAGGAAGCCGTGTTCAAGAATCCTAGTGAATCATTGAAAGTTCCAGGTGTTTTGTGCAAATATTGCAACCACATTCGAGATCTAAACTTCTGTCGTGATGAGAAGTTCTTGTGGAAATGTGAAAAGTGTGAAAAGGCATATAACAAGGCGGAACTAGAACAAGAGTTGATTGAAAGTTTGGGTAGTTTAATGACTAACTATTTTGTTCAAGACCTGAAGTGTGAAAAGTGTCACAAAGTTAAAGATGATGATATGTCTGAATACTGTGACTGTTCTGGTTCGTGGGTTGAAACAATAACCAAAGATAGCATCATCAAACAAGTGTCGATTTATGATAATGTTGCAGATTTTTATGGGTTAAGATTGTTGAAGGATTACATCGAAAACGTTTTTTAATTTATTATTAATATCTAATTAGATTTACAGTTTTAAAAGTGAATATGAGTAGTCATGATATTTCATTACAAATACAAGATGGGTAGATCTTCACAACGTTTTCAAACAGTATCTGGCTGATCATATCTGATTCTCTTTTCAGGCAAAGTGTAAAGCTTGTAGTAATCAACCTTGATACCATTCAAATAAGCTTCACTACCAGCTGGAGGTGTAAAAATGGCCTTGAACTTGTTTTCTTCATTTGAAGAAATCCAGAAATCCATACAATTTTGTTTAATACCATGGTCAGTTGGAATGTTTTGCAAAGCACTGGAATGGTCCTTCATACCAAGCATTTGTCTGATGGCAATCATGAATTGATCAATACCAATCAACATGTATAGAGAGCTTAGACAAGTTCTTTGTCTTGGACCGGTAGGTAGGTTTGATGATGATGGTTCTGGTGTGGATTCTGTCAAGTCAGTTGGTGCGCTTGAGTAGTATGGGTTGGCAGAAGCATCGGCCTTGTGTGTGTAGTTGGATAATTCCAGAGTTGTTGTACCTTTGGCAATTTGAATTAATTGTGAAATAACCATGATAGCAACAAATGCAGTATCAAAACAAATCCATAAAAATAAGTAGAATGTGAAGGGGGAATATGTTGCAGCAGAGCATAAATTTTCATTTAAAATATAGCATTTCAAATCGTCATCTTCCAGTTCATCAAAGTATTCATACATTAAAACAAGTAGGGCAATGACACCAGTCAATAATGAACACAAAAAGAAAAGAAACATTTTGTGGTTTTTCAATCCAATATCATTATAAGTCCAAGGACAGTAATGGTCAAACCTAGCGACACATTTTTCATAAAAATTGGAGTACTTGCTTCTCAATGGTTTTTTCACAAAAGTATAGATACAGAAATGTTTTGCATCATATTGACCAGCTTGTAATAAGTCAGAAATACTGTTTTTAATTTCTTCATTTGAGGATGGTTCTGGGATAATACCTGGGTCACTCAGCACCGTGTTGTAAAACGTATAAATGGTTGCAGATCCCATGACGATAAACAGTATAGTTGTGAAGATGGCATCTTTAAAAGTAGCCGGCAACACTTTAAACAACCATACAAACAGAGCCCAAAAGAATGTCCCAGAAAACACACCGGATAAATATGGAGATTTGACGATTGGATTTGAAGAAAGTGTAAAACTTTGAAAGACAAACTTGGTCAAGAATAGGTGGAATGCAAATGACAAAGCTCCTGAAAATAAAATAGCAAAGAAAACATTAGTAATAGCAAATAACTTGAATGTGCATCCAATTAAAACAAATGGAGTAAAATATGTGATTAGTTTAGCAGTTTTTGGGGTGAAATATCTTTTCAGTTCAATACCGTTTTTATCAAACCCTGCTCTATGCAGTGCACGCTGCAAAGCAGCAGTAGTATTCATATCAGTGGCAATAGCAGCAGCATCTTTACCATCGTTAGTTTGTTGGTATATGTCTGAACCTTGTTCCAATAGTCTTTTTAGCAATTGTTCTTGACCTCTTAACAAGGACCAATGCAAGGCTGTGAAACCCTGGTCATCCACGGCTTTCACGTCGGCATGGCCTTTCAACAAAACATCAACAGTTAGGGTATCACCTTGGTAGGCAGCCCATTGCAAAGGTGTTCTATCATGTGGATCTCGACAGTCAATAGGGATCTTTTCGCAAAATAGTAGTAAATAAATAACTAACATGATGTTTGAAGAGTGCACAGCCAAGTGTAAAGCGTTATAGCCCTGCGAATCGGTAAGCAATGGATCAGCGCCTTGTTTTAGCAAGTAGTCCACAATATACACCAAACCATAACGACAGGCCCAGTGTAAAGGAGTAGCGGTCAAGTCACCACCTTGCTTATCCACAGGAGCACCCTTTTCGATAAGATACTTGACAACAGAGAGTCTATTGTTTATTGCTGCCCAGTGCAACCCGGTGACGTTATTCTCATCAACATCTTTACCCAACTCCACAGCACCAGATTCAACCAGTTCTTTGACTGTGACGAGATCACCGGCCTGACATGCTTCGTTGTACTTCTTGATGATGATATCTTGTTCTTCATCTAGTGTCTCTTGAGCAGGCTTCAAAGAAGATGGAGAACCCAAGGACTCTAAAGTATCTTTTGCTGAGTCTTGCTGTTCAGTGTCACTCATGTCTTGAATATATATCGTGTGTGAGTCTTGTGCCTGTGATTAGTTCTCCAAAAACAATTGGATCTCTTCCTTTCCAGAACAGAATAAGCAGTTGAGTTTAAAGTGGTGCCTCACAGGTGTCTTTTTAGTTTATTCTCTACAGCCTGTTTTGATAATGGCAGCATGATTACGTCAGATCTGACAAATCTCAAATTTAGAAAACATCAGTACACCACAAGTCTATAGTTACTAGTTACAAGTGATAGTGACAAGAAACGTTCATATGCTATATAAGTATCTATATATGGGGTATCATATTCATTCAGTCATCCAGAGGGTTTATGAGTTTATAAACTCCTTCTTTTCATTAAAAACAATGGAGACTCTTCTCTTTTTGTAATTTCTCTTCATTTCGTTTAATAACAGACCAGCCACCAATAAACAATTAGCTACTGCTATGGACATTGAAGCCCAGACAATAACCTCTGTAAAACTTTGACGCGTTGCCAGCACGCTAATGAATTCGTAAGAGTCTTTGAATGTCTGCAGAGTACCATGAACTAAAAATTGAAATGTTGATATATAATTGGCAAAACTCATCCATTGACACAGGGTTAATGATACCGCAACCAATTCCAAAGTAATACTAATCACTCTGTTTAACAATGAAATACCAATAACCAATATCTGAAAGAAAACTGGTACAGAAACTGAAAAGCCTAGCCTAGCTGTGAATTCATTGAAAGCTTTATCAAATGTGAGAGCATCAATTTTCTTTCTTAAGAAATGTTGCTGGAAATTTGGTTTGAATGGTTTATTAGAGTATGTGTTTGCCCATTTTTTGTAAGATTCATATCCATTTGTTATAAAGTTTCTTTCATACGGATTAGTATCACGATGCCCCCAGAGACCAAAGTTGTAAGTGTAATCCAAAGTTGTATTTTCAAAAGATATAATTGTATTGGTTAAATCTATGGGAGGTAAGGGATATTGTGAGTGTGTTTTTGATGCTAAACCAAATAAACTGACTGCTGAAAGTATCACCGTTATCACAGTTAATATTATTGAGAATGAAACAAATAGTAGCAATGTGAAATTAGAGCTTTTCCTTGTTATTATATGCATCTTGGTCTCTCTTCTCTTTTTTGACTCTTTATAAGTATATGCACTGTTATTGTTCTATATTCTGTTCAGATAATCATATACATATCTATATATGTATAGTCTAAATTATTGAAATGGAAGGAATCTAATTTATTTATAATTAAACACACCCTAAATGATAAATTATAGTACATCCCTTCAGCAACTCTGATAAGAACCCACAGGGATGATGGGCTGGCAGGTGCAGCGATGGCGCGGACGCACAAGTTAAGCTGAAATCATGCTGAACGTGTGATGTAACATGAGGGATTTATGCACCGTGGATAATAGCAAAGTAGTAGCCAATGGCCATACTAAAGAGTAAAAGTCTGTAAGAAATTATACTACTACTCCATGTCCATTAGTTGGATAAACCCAAAGCCATAGAATCTAGATATCTAGATATTCTGTACCTAATTGGATATCTAGATGATAGAAACATGCAAAGTTCAAACCTTAACTTCGACGCGTGTAATCTGCAGGGCATTTGATGAAACTAAAATTATATTAATACAGAGTCCAGAGTCCAGACTCCACTAGAGTTACCACTGACCAGATCATATCATGACATTTTAATCACGGTTGCTACGCGTATAAGTTAGATTGATTAATATAACCGTCGAACCTTATGATCCAAAAAAAAAAATCTGCACTAGCAGCTGATGTTCGATTTATTTCAATCACTCCAGATCTCTGATCATTAATGGTATACTGTCAGCCGGATCATGGTAACCCTAGCCTTAGTATAAATATCATTACATAGTAAAATACATAGATCTCAGTGTAATTAAAATCATTCAATTCAATCTCAAGCAGTTATAATACTTAAAATCTCAGACACCATTTCATAATTTTCACCATTTTTGTACACTTCAACAGCTTCATCCAATGATTTCTTCAACTTATCATTGCTCTTGAACTGGGCTAAACCTTTCGCATCACCATCATCTTCAGAAGAAAAGAATATTAAATGATATAACACAAACAGTACTCTTTCAACAAGATCCTTCTCTTTCAACTGATCATCTAGAATAGAGACTAAATTGTCCACAAGTTTTTCATCTTTAACTAGTTCCAAAGCAATGAATGGAATACTAACACCCAATGCGAATGACGCAACAGCAGATGATTGTGATTCCAGATCTGGAAGTAGAGTATATTGAACAATCAAATTATATCTTTTCTTTGCCTCTGTGTTTTCAAAATTGAATAAATTTGGCAGTGATGATTTGAATTGCATCAAATTGGATAGCAATTCAATAGCTGCTCTTCTAATCAAAGTATCTTCCTTAGATAAATAATTATCCAATGTTGACCATTGCTCTTTGGTTAAAGCACCATTATCCAGCACAGACAAGTTTGTCAATGAAACCAATGTTGTGAATTCATCCTTTGGTTCAATTTCATCCAATGTCAGAAATTGGAATAAATCATTAACAACAGTCTTCGCAGAGACATTATTAAAAGCTAAATGAGGATCAGTTTTTAACAACATGTTTGTTAATGCCTTGTATCCAAAAATTTTCATCACATTTCGATCATTTTCAATATTCAAAAATCTTGTGACAGCAGAAAGAGCACCTTGTTTGATCAACTGAGGAGAATTATCTGTTGATTTAGAAATGTTGTGGATTAATCGTATTAATTGCTCCATGGAGTTCATTGTTAACAAGCCAACATCTTTGCTTACATCACCTAGAATACCTCTTTCCAAAACATCTTGAGCAAATTCATCAATTTCTTCTTTGCTTTCTTCAACTTGATCATCCAAACCCTTCTTAGCGTGTTTCTTCAATTTTGCCATTTCATCATCTGTGTCCTCATATGAAGTCAAATTGGATAAGATTGTTAAAACACCATATATATCTTGACTTGGTTCTGTTTTGATATTGGATAAAATTTTAGTCAAATCAAAAATCAATTCATCATCTTTTCTTAATTCAACTTTAATTGAAGGTTTTATAGATAAATAAGCTAACCCTTCAATAGAATGTTCGTTCAAGTTTGATACAAAGATCGTGACTAAATCTTGAATGGTGATGACTTTATCTTGATTTAATTTAGAAAAATCCCATGTTTTCACAATCACAAGGGAAGACAAAGTCTCAACTTCTGAATCTGTAGATTTCAATCCATTAGTTAAAAGTGTCAAATATCTTTGTGAGATTTCCTTTCTTAAATCATCATTAACACAGGCAATAGACAAGAATTGTAAACCCTCTTTAACAATAGAAATTGATGAATTTGGTGCAATTGACTTCAACAACGTTTGGAAGCATTCATTATAAAACAGCTTAAATCCCAATGAGGAGTTCAATTGAAAGACCAAAGTGATGAATTTAAACGTTGGGATATAAGAGTTGTCCAAACATAAAATTTCCAAATTTTCTTCAATCAAATCATCCAAAGATTCCTTATATATGGAATAAAATCTTAATAGAATAGCAGTTGATAATTTTGAGTCATCAATTGCTGAAACAACAACAGAGAATATCGAGCTGACATCACTCAATTCATATTTGTACTTGTTCAAAAATGTATAAATCACTTGTAAGTTGAAATCAACATTCTTCTTGTTCTTAATATCACCTCTTATAACTTTCAAAAATAGCAACGAATCATCTTGTGTTAAAGCATATGATAGAATTGAGATACTTTTTGTAATGTGAACAAGTTTTAAAGAATAATCTGGATTTTCAATCAATTTAAGTCTCAAGTGGTCACCATCTTGTTTAGCAGCATTGTTTAGAACATCCTTGACAGTTGAAACTTCAGTTTCAGTTTCAGGAACCGTGGCATTTTCAAACAACTTGTCAATTGAAGTGTTCACTTCCACAGCATCATTCTCAGCCAACTTCAAGTCATTGAGCTTCTCAGAAACATCCATTGTTGAACCCATTTCTGTTTCTCCTGTTCTGTTGACTTGTTGATTTCGAAAATGTCACTTTTCATTTTTTTACAGAAAATAAACACAACACTTTAAAGAGACACAACCAATAGAAAGACAAGGGAGAGACAGAATGTCCAGAAAGGATTTGCAGCTCATCAAAGACGAGCATGTCGATATTTACGACTTGCTAGAGATCACACAGGATGCTTCAGAGTCTGCTATAAGGAAAGCGTATAGAAAAAAGGCGTTGGTTTACCATCCAGATAAAAACCCATCTCCATCAGCACAACAGAAATTCCATTATGTTACGCTAGCGTTGAACATATTGACACAGCCTGATCTTCGAAATGAATACGATAATTGGATAAATGCCCAAAGACTGGAAAAGTTGAGAACTGCAGAGTTGGATGAGGATCGAAAGCGTATGAAGGATGAGTTGGAAAAGGCTGAAAATGAATATATTTTGAAACAAAATCAGAATGTGCCTGGTGGTGTTCAGCATTCTTGGAATAGAAGACAGGCACAGCAGGCTAAAGATCAGTTTGGCGTTGAATTGGAAAGACTACGACAAGAAGGTGTTCAGAAAAGAAGAGAATATGAAAAAGAGTACATGAGTAAGTTTGTCAATAAACAACAGGTAAATAGAGATACAGTGGAAAAGGATGTACAACAAAACAGAACTGTCAGGGTTAAATGGAAGAATATTGCTGATTTGTTTACTGTTGATGTTCTTGAAGAATTGTTATCGAAGTTTGGTGCCATTGAAAGTTGTAAAATAATACCAAAACATTCCAAAGATCGTTATGAAACTGCAATTGTTGTATTCAAGAGCTATAAATCAGCAGCTTCAGCAGTGTCTTATGATTTCCGTTTGAAAATATGGGCAGATACTCCATTCAGGAAGATTTCTAGCTTGTTAAGAGAGATCAAATGGGATAAACCAACAGCTGATCAAATGAGTACTGGTGATTTAAGTAAAGAAGATATGAATTTCCAGGAATATGCTGGGTATACATTAAACAGATTGAAACAGTATCAAAGGGTATAAGACGTTATTTTAATTAGCACTAAACACTAAACAGATCGGCTTGTATATGTTGACGTAGCATTTAATATAATTTATTAATGAGTATTTTGTACTACAACATGATATCGACTTATACATAGATGTGACGACATATAACATTCATTCCCTGAAAGATTTTAAATTCATCCTTAATTCAAGATCAGAGAATTGATGATCCTCATGGACCTCAATGCTCATCATGCTTCTGAAGTCGTCGTGATTCTAACCACTGACTCACAGAAAAATATTGAGTTCCTGTAATGATGTCAATGATTGATGTAATGGCAATATAAACGCTTCAATTGATGTTCTATTCATTTGTGGTGCCACCTGAGCCCAAATGGTTTTCACTGTGGGACATGCTGACAATAGGTGAACCATGTTATCGCTTGCCGTCTGTGCACAAAGTGGACAAGAGGCATGATTGGAGAACCAATAGTCATAGTGACCTAAGGCGAACTTATGAAGGAAATCACAACTGCCTGGTGCCTGTTGATGTGCATGTGGCAATTGTTTCCAAAATTTTGACCAATGTGCTTCTGATGGTGAGAGGGCTGGTGGAACCCATGGAATGTTTCTTGTGATGGGTTTTGTGAAAGCCTCTTGCATCCGCTTGTTGATATGCTTGAAGCAGTCTTCAGTGATATGCGGCTCACCATAAAGGAATGAATTTGGATACCAAAAAATTTTTGGATGCTTCTTCCAAATTAAAATTGAGAAAGGACTTAATATTAACGGCTAGGTACAACAACCTATTTCAACTCACTCTCTTCAAAGTTGCGATTTCTGTGGATTGAACACAGGACCTCCAGATCTTCAGTCTGGCGCTCTCCCGACTGAGCTAAAACCGCGTAATTTGAAATTTAAAAAACTGCTAGTTTGGCCCACCTCCAAGTAGTATTTTCCAAAATTGCGTATTTTCCCTTTTGCTTCGGTATCAGATGAGCTATTCATATCTATTTACAATCATCTAGTCTAGGTATGTATAATAGACGTTTTTTCACCTTAAAAAACCCACTCAACACCTCATTATTATTATGTAGTATGTACACCGTACATGTAGTCAAGCAGAACTAAAAAAAAACAGTCTTGTGACTTGAAGTATTTGATCAGCTGGAGAGTACTATGTTGTATTGGTGGATACAGTATAAGAGAATTATAACCACCACCAACAACAAAAACCAACCAGATCGAAGTCTCAGTCGACTTCTTCATTCTTCATTCTTCATTAAGTTTAGATTGAGCAATTCAAAATGCGGGAGTTCGACGCGTTCCGTTTTTTGAAATTTCACCGAGAATCAAAAGACGTAAACATAACCAATATTTCTCATCCAGTCTTTAGTACCAGTATTATTCTTTATAGAAAGAACTTGGGATCACACCACCATAGTCATATATTGAGTAGAAGCACCATGTTTAGACGTAAGACTGAAGAGAAAAAGACCGACAAGGCCTCGCTGATCAAGGTTTCCAAGCCATTTGCACTTCCAACCTCAATCCAACCTCCAGCTCCAAAAGAATACACGAATGAGCAACAAACCAAATACAAAGAGGTCCTGAAGCATTTCCAGAACCCAAGCTTGCTCATCTCCATCAAGGAGTCCTCCCATGCCGACAGTGAAAAGGAACCGTTGACTGTTCGTGAAAAATGCTGGTTATCAAGAGAATGCATCTATCGTTATTTGAGAGCCACCAAGTGGGTCGTGAAGGATGCCATTGACCGTCTGGAAGGTTCCATTTCCTGGAGAAGAGAGTTTGGTATCAGTGGCGACAACAACATCGTCACTGCAGACTTGGTTGCGCCTGAGAACACCACTGGGAAGCAGTTGATCCTGGGGTGGGATGCTCAAGCTCGCCCAGTGTTGTACTTGAAAAATGGCCGTCAAAATACAAAGCCATCTGAAAGACAAGTGCAACATCTGGTTTATATGTTGGAAGCCGTTATTAGTTTGATGCCGGTTGGTCAAGAATCATTGGCTTTGTTGATTGATTTCAAGCATTATAAGGTTGAAGGTACAACTTCAAAAATCCCAGGTATCAGTATTGGTAAACAAGTTTTACACATTTTGCAAACCCATTACCCAGAAAGACTGGGAAGGGCTTTGTTAACAAACATTCCAACTCTTGCATGGGCCTTCTTGAAGTTGATTTATCCATTCATCGACCCACAGACCAAGGAAAAGATCATCTTTGATAAACCATTCCTTGATTATATCCCAGCCGATGAATTGGAAGCTATATACGGTGGTAAGCTTGATTTCGAATATAACCATGAAGAGTACTGGCCAGCTTTGGTTAAGATGGTTAATGAGAAGCAAGAGTTGTATTTCAAGAGATTTGAACAACTTGGAGGTGTTGTTGGTTTGAGCGAGGAGGATATTAAAGGTTCAAGTGATGTTTTAAAATACCCAGTTGAGCAATTGGCTTGAATAATTGATATCGAATTTGATCATTATTTTCAATCAACCATAATATATAGAGATACAAGATATAAATACACCCATGGCATATACTTTACTACAGATTTTTTTTAAACTCTTCTCATTATAACTAGAAATTTATTTCTTTAGCCATACACATGTTAGTCTAAATCATAATGCAAGAAAATGAAAGTGTCTTTTAATATGAAGAAGCAACAATTATAGTAATCCAAAAACAATATAAAAACATGAAAAATATCAAACATGGCAAAAAGAAGACTCGTATCAAATAAAAGAACACAACAACCAAATAAAATACTTCACACTTTGCTTCTTATTTTTCTTTTCTTCTATCTTTCTATTCTTTTCATTTGCCCTTTGAAACTAATATAACATTCATCTCTTCTTCATCTTGTTGCATCCAAAATACAGCACCAAACTTTTTTTTTTCATAATCTCACTTGTCATTAATGCATAAAAGCTTTTCTAAAATAAAATTTCCTAGTTTCTGCATTTCCTCTAAAACTATAACCTCAAACAAAAAAAATTATTGATACTATATCAAATCATTTTAATACCATTGTCTGGAGGAGTTTTGGGAATAGTCATAAGCACCACCATATGGACTTTGCATGTAGTAACCTTGGTTAGCAGCAGCAGCAGCAACACCACCTGCACCAGTGACATCTTCACCTTGAGATTGAGCACCTGGGCCACCAGTAGGAGCAGAACCATTAGTAGCAGCACCTGGGCCACCTGGAGCTTGAGAACCTGGAGCACCTTGGGCTTGCGCACCTGGAGCACCTTGAACACCAGCTTGCGCACCTGGTTGAGTTGGAGGAATACCACCGGCAGTTTGCTGTGGGTAGTTGTACAACTTTTGGTTGTTGAATTGGCTGTATTGGGCAAATTGTTGTGGTTGCATGTACAGTTGTGGATGGTAGTAGATGTATGGGTAGCCTTGGTAGAAGGTGTTTTGGTAGGCAGCAGCAGCAGCACCGTTCATGTTTGGTGGTTGAGAACCAGCACCGGCACCAACAGCAGCACCAGCACCGTTTGGTTGAACGGCAGAAGTGACTGGAGAAGCAGTGTTCAAATCAGCACCAACGTTTGGAACTTGGGTGTAAGGGGATTGAGACAATGTTTGTTGTGGTAAACCTTGGGATTGTGGGTTTTGTTGATCAAAGCCTCTAGCATCTCTTTGGTTGAATTGAGACAACCCGTTACGGTCATATTGGTAATCGTTATAGTTGTAAGATGGGACTTGGTTGTAGTAGTCGTTGTAGCCCTTTGATGGTTGTTGTTGCTGTTGATGTTGTTGAGCTTGTTGAGCTTGTTGTTGGTACTGGTAAGAGTTTTGTTGTTGGAATTGACGTTGTTGCAAAGATTGTTGTTGGTTGTAGTAGTTGTTTGAATTGTTGTTGTTGAATTGACGTTGCTGTTGTTGTTGTTGAACTTGAGCTTGTTGTTGTTGTTGAACAGCTTGAGCTTGAACTTGAGCAGCTTGTTGTTGTTGCTTAGATTCATCTTCAGCCAACAAAGAAGAACCAAAAGAAATACCAGCAATGTTACCAACTTGGTTAGCAGTGTTTGGAAGAACAACTGGGACATCTTGTTGTAGTCTTCTTTGGACCTTTTGTTGTTGTGGGATTTCTGTAGTTTGAGCAGGAGCAGAAGCTGGTGGTTGAGAAGTTGTAATTTCAACCTTTTCAGAGATGACAGCAGCGACAACAGGTTGTTGTTGTTGTTCTTGAGAGATAATAACAGGAACAGAAGCTTCCTCCTTGATTTCTTCTTGGATAGTGATTTGTTCTAGAGTTTCTGTAACATCAGCGACTGGAGCAGTGACAGCTTCAGATGCCTTAGCTTGGGCAGCAGCTTCCTTTTGGTGCTCAACAGGCTTTGGAGCAGGCTTCTTCTTTGGAGCAACCTTTGGAGTGGCAATAGCAGCCCATGATTGTGTGCTGGTTGCTGGGGTTGGTTGTGGTTTCTTTGGCTGTTCTTTTTCTTTTTCTTGTTGTGGTTGTGGTTTCTTTTGTTGTGGTTGTGGTTGTTGTGTAGATGCTTGTTGTGGTTGTGGTTGTGGTTGTTGCTCTTCTTGAGATTGTTGTTGTGATTGTTCATTGTGTTGTTGTGGTTGTTCTTTTGGTTGTTGTTTCTTTGGTTCAGTGTGTGATATAGCAGCAGCCCAAGTAGACTTACCAGAAGGAAGAGCAGCAGTTGTTGAAGAAGCAACAGAAGAAGTGCTAGCAGCAGCAGTGGAAGTGGAAGTAGTCTTTGCAGGTCTTTCTCTTCTTTGTTGAGGTTTAGCTCTGGACTTGTCAGCTCTATGTGGTCTGCCATTGTTGTCTCTGTTATTTATTAGTTTATGATCGCCATCAAGATGTGGTTGTTGTGATGATGATGATGCTGATTGCTGTGATTGTGATTGTTCTGATTCCTGTTGATGTAGTTGTTGTTGTTGTTGTTGTTTTTCCTTCTTGCTTGGTTTCTTAACCTCGTCCCACTTGGAAACAGCACCAGTTGTGATCTTGTCAATGATAACCTCCAATTGGTCAAACTCGTTGATGACATCGATCAGATCGTCACTTGTCCAGTCTGGGAACAACTCAATCAAGGTATCCAGTTTTTGTTTAGTTTCATCGTTGACTTTAGCACCGGAACCACCGCCATTGCTGCTTTGGTTATTGAATCTTTTGGACTGGTTCTTGAACCCGCCTCTTGGCCTTCTGCTGGCCTGTGTGTTTTTAGCTGTTGATTCAGACATTCTTTTTTCCGTTGTAGGTTTATTTGTGTGTTGTATGTGATCTGATATTAAACTTGTTTTTATGATGGCAAATTCGTTGCAAACTTTCCAGATATAAAAAGAAAAACACAGACAAATCAATCAATTGGTGTAACGTGTAGGCACAATCTAATCTGTTGGAAACACTGAATTTGTAATGATAAACAAACTAAAACACCTTCTTTCCAAAATATCTAATTTGTTGTTCTTTGTTGAAACAGACTGGCTGGATTGAGTCGTCCATTCGTTTTTTTGCTGACGGCCAAAAACTTTTCTTTTTCGACGAATGTGTTACCCGGGGGTCTAGATGTGGGCATACATATTAATATAATTATCAATTATATCATACTGTATATACAGAGAGAATGGGATATATGGAGTGTGTATCACTCAATTGAGATATATATCAATAGATCATCTACTCATCTTTTTATTCTGTTCCAATACCTCTTCAACCAATGAAGTAAATAATCCTACGGCTGCGCTTACCCTCCCCTGATTGTTGACTTCCGCATTAGGAAATATAAATGCACTACTAGTAGTAAGAGAACACATTATATAAATACATAACCAAGTATATAAACGTCTTAAATATACACCTTACAATTGGTTCTGGGTGTGGAAGATCTCCAAGCCTTCGGCGACTCTCTTGCTCATGGTCTTTTCACCTTCTCTGACCCACACTCTTGGGTCAAAGTACTTCTTGTTTGGCTTGTCGTCGCCTTCTGGGTTACCCACAGGCTTCAACAAGTAATCCTTCTTGGTCAAGATGTAGTCTCTGACACCGGACAAGTAGGCGTACTGGCAGTCGGTGTCCAAGTTGACCTTGACGACCCCGTTCTTGATGGCGGTGTCGAATTCCTGCTGGGTGGAACCAGAACCACCGTGGAACACCAAGTACAGCGGGTGCTTGTGGGAGGAGCCCAGCTGCTTTTGGGCATAGGCCTGGTGGTCGCCCAAAATCTCAGGCTTCAAGACAACGTTCCCTGGCTTGTAGACACCGTGGACGTTCCCAAAGGCGGCGGCGATGGAGAATTTGGCATCGATTGGGGCCAGCGCTTCGTGGACGGCAAAGACAGTTTGAGGAGAGGTGTATAGCGCGTCCTTCTCAACGTGCTCGTTGTTGACACCATCTTCTTCACCACCGGTGATACCAATTTCCATTTCCAACCATTGGCCAATCTTGGCCATTCTCTTGAAATATTTGGCACAGGTGGCGATGTTTTCATTGTCAGCTTCTTCAGACAAGTCCAGCATGTGGGAGGAAAATAGAGGCTCGCCGTATTGCTCGAAATGCTTCTCATCAGCTTCCAGCATCCCATCGAACCATGGCAGCAACTTCTTAGCGCAGTGGTCGGTGTGCAACACGACTGGGATGCCATATGTTGGAGCAATGGCTCTGATGTAGTGGGCGGCGGCAATGGCCCCAGCGATGGATGCTTCTTGGTTGGTGTTCTTGACACCCTTCCCAGCAAAGTAGGCTGCACCACCTTGGGATGTTTGCAAGATGATTGGGGACTTGTTGTCTCTGGCAGCCTCTAGAGCAGCAACGACGGTGGAGGAGGAGGTGACGTTGATGGCTGGGATGGCGAACCCCTTAGCTTGGGCATAGTCAAACAATGCCTTGACATCGTCGCCGTAGATGACACCTGTCTTTCTCTTTAGAACTTCTTCGACACCCATTGGTATTGTTATAGTTAGTTGATTGATTGATTGATTCAATTGTGTTTCTGTGTTTTTTGCTTTGTTGTCCAGTTGGGTCTTGAGGATTCCTTATATAATTTTCATTTGAAATGTGTTCCTTGGATCCTCTCGTGGTGGTGCAGCATCCGGGGCCTTGTGATGATTATATGGAGTGGTATTGTTTATAGTATAGATTATAGTGTAGTATTGTTTAGTGTAGTGTATAGTATGTAGTACATATATAGCATATAGTATATATGATGAGACACAGCAGAGTATTATAGTTGTAATTGTATCTAATATATTACTAGTTAAATAGCCTATAGAATGCATTTCTAACCGCACAAAACGCGGTGTCAACAATTTAAAGAGTGTAGGTATAGATAATTGATAGTAGATAGTAATACTAATACTAGTACTAATACTAATACTAATAGTATAGAACAGCACCACCAACAGATACAATCAATACATCATATGGCTACAAGCACCCACTCTCTACATCTCAATTTGAATACTCTAATCACCAGTTACACTCCTTCTATCTGGATTCTGCACTTTTACTTAACAAACAAACAAGCAAAATAACTGGTGGTGTCATTCCATCTTAAGATATGTAGTACTATCAATGAATTAATGAGACGTATACTACCATTATCATTATAATACCACCAGTAATAATAATAATAATAATAATAATACTAGTAATAATAATAATAATAATAGTCAAACCCTACTCTTCATTCTTTATGTACTTTATCACCTTGCTAGAGCCTACCAGTGTCCCGGTGACTCTCGCCAAACCCACCAATTCCATACTTTTCGTCCCGGGACACATCGTGTTGAAACTTGAGAAATGTTGAACTTTGCCAGGCCACACAGCCCAGAGCCCAGCGAGCCAGACAATACAATTGTGTCAGTTTAGGTTTAGGTGTTTTGTTTCATTATCTATGGAATCTGGATAAGTCTGAAATCTACAGATTGCACTGTTCATAATAGTAGTACCATATAATAGAGATATCTATGCTAAGTCTAAGAATCAAGATGCTGTTGAAATCACTCATCCAGTCAATTCACTGTCACTGCTCTAACCAACCCTAACCAACCCTAATGCTTATGTAACTCTCAGTTAGAACCTGCTAAATTTTTCGTACAACAAACATCACTTATCGTTATGACTACAGAACTAGACTCATATATACGTTGGCTAAAACCATGAAGAGGACAATAGATCAAGTGTCTGCTCCCGATGAAGTAAATGTTGAAGAACAGAACAAACATAGAAAGAAAGAATTAACACCAAAGAAAATTACACCAACGGAATCTAATAAACCAAAAGATCAAGGCTCAACTAAAGATGATAATGATAAATCATATGTATCAAAACTTACAAGTATCTTAGAACTCGAGCATGCGGTCACATCACTACAAACATCTATCCAAGCCATCCTAGATAAAGGCCCAACTGAAGAGGAATTCAAAAAATTACAAAAGTCTGTCAATGAAGGTGCTGAAGAATTACCTCAGATCGTTTCTGCTGTTCATAGATATAAAATCAAATTGGCCACGAAATTGAAAACTTTATACAAAACTAAAGGCATCAAGCTCTTTGACCAGATTTTACAATTCGAAGAACTACAAGATACAAGCTTAGATGATGACATCGATTCAGTTGAACTACAAGTCCAGCCAAAAATCTTGACAAAAGAAGAAAAAGAAGCTGCTGCTGCAAAGATTAAAAGCGTTTCAACTTATCCTCCACCACTACCAGAAATCGAAAACCCAACCATCAGATCTCAAGTGTTTTCCCACAAGTCAGTCATCAAGGCAAAATTGTTCATCAATGAAAATGAAGCTTTAAAAAGTCATTATGAGCGTTTGGAATTCCTGGGCGATTCCATCTTGAATAATACAATGACTCATATCCTATACAACACTTTCCCAGATGCAAACGAAGGTATGCTGAGTGAGTGGAGAAGTAAATTGGTTAGAAACTCAATATTAGAAGAATGGGCATATCTTTATGGATTTGATAAAAAATTGAAAATTGAAACTAAAGTTTTGATTGAAAAGGGTAAGAACAAATTTTATGCTGATGCCATGGAAGCTTACATTGGTGGGCTATTAGTTGACAACCCAAACAATTATTACACAGTCTATTACTGGTTGGAAGCTCTAGCAAAACCAATCCTTCAAAGCTTTAAAAAGGAATTGCAATCCAAAACTGTCACCGCCGTTAATAAAAACGCCAAACAATTGCTATACAGTCTGATCGGGTTTGCAAGTTTGGGGTTACACTACTACACCTACTCTGCTGAAACACATCTAGATCCTCCAAAGTTCGTCGTCCAGGTTAGAACTAAAGACCTGACAGTGTTAGGCACTGGTGTTGGTCGCAACACCAAAGAAGCTGGTTCGCGTGCGGCCCAGTCTGTTTTGGACAATCACGAGTTGATTGAGAAGTATAGTCGTTTAAGAGCTTCTATTCCAAGAGAGGAATCAACTGTTAGAGATGAGGAAAGTCAGAGCAACAAGCACAAACCGCATGCTGAGGAAAAGGAGGATCAGAATGCTGCTGATCAATCATCCATCACGATGGAGAAACTCGTGAAAGCGGCATCTAAGTCAAGTGACAATCTTCAAGATGCTTCAAAGAGTACTAGTGCATCCACAACTGCAAAACCATCCAGAAGATCTTCATATTCAAGATCAGAGAAGGAAAATTCAGTTGAACAGGAAAACCCATTAAGATCAGCACTTTCACCAAGACTTCCAGAAAAACCTCAAGATGCTCCACGCAGTTCTTTTAAATACAGAAACAACAATCATCAGCATAATTACAATAACAACAACAGATCAAGGTCTAATTCCCATAATGGCCACTACAAAAACTCTTATACAAGAAAAAACAGTTCAGGTGATCAATCAAAATCCACACCAGCAAGTAAATATAAACAAACAGATAGATTTTAATACATTTATATATAATAGTACTAGATAACTAGTCAAAAGTAATAAATAAAGTAGAAATAACGTGTTGATGTTTATTTAAATTAGTAGAGGTTGGCCATTAAAATTGTGAATCGGTAGAAATGTGATATGGGTATAAATTATACAAATTAAGTGAAATATACAGCAACTTTATATTAGTGTGATTGAAATAATTACATAATGCTGATCATACCCATTAAATCAAATAAGCCTCATTATGATCAACTAGCTATATAATTAATAATTCATATCCAAATAACCCCCTTCCTGTAAAATTCTGGCTTGTTCAGCAATTGACAAGTGATATGGAGGAATTGAAAGACCACCAGCTCTAATTCTATCCCTAATTTCCACATAGAAATTCAATCTGTCAGCATTACGAGTTAGCGCATCAATTGCAGCCTCTGCACCAGCATTTTTAATAGATTTCTCAATACCCACACCAAGAACTTCCCCATTAATCACCAAAAACACAATACAAAGTTCTTGTGGTGCTGGGCGTTTGTATGTCTCATATCTGGGCATGAACTGTGGTGAAAGTACAGCGTAAATCTCCCCCTTTGCTGATTTGGGATCCAACTTGATCTGTTTGTCGCCAAGGGCAACAAATCCATGATCCATAGACGATGCTGTTCGCTTCCCTGCTGATGTTGATGGAACTCTGGCCTCTTCAAATTGAGGTTCAGCTAAACGAGATAACCATGTTTTGATCATCTCTAAATCATAGTTGGAATCCAAGTACAACCCTCCAACATACGCTTCAAAACAATCAGCATAGACTTTTTCAATGTGCACTTGATCTCTAGTCAAGTTCAATTTCTGATCGAGCCCATACATGAAGGACCATTGCACAATGGCCCTGTTGGACACAATGCTGGCTCTAAGTTCAGTCATTTCACCTTCTCGCATATTTGGAAATCTGTTAAATATCAACCCACTGATGATGAAATTTAACACAATGTCGCCCAAAAACTCTAGTCGCTCATTGCTTGGAGCAGACAAGCTGAACGCCACAGACTTGTGTGTGAATACAGTTTTTAACAACTCTGGATCTTGGATTGGTGGCAATGGTGGTGGGTATGAGAAATTGTCTTGTTTTGTGTTTTTGTAATCCTGATCTTCCTCTGGGAAAGGTATATTTGGTGAAGGGACTCTAGTATCTCTCCGGTTGTTTTGTATAGCTTCAGTGGATATTGTGTAAGAGCTCAATGCTTCACGATTTTTCTCATTGTTGTTATCTGTTTCTTGGGATGTTATAGATGTTGTTGTTGGAGGTATACCAGATGGTGTGGTTCTAAGAGTAGGATCTAAAATCTTTTGAAACTCAAGTAATCTACCATCTGTCAGTGCAGTCTTCAAGTCGGTTGCAATCTTGATCAATGGATTGTTTAGCAACTCTTTGCATTCCTCATCAACCTCAGGAGATTCCAACTGCTCAGCAACTTGTGATTCAGTCAGCGCCAAACTGATGATGTTATCCAGTGTGTTCTGAAAATCATGTACTTCTCTTTTGATCTGTAAAAGCTTCGCCAGTGTTACTGTTGGGTATCGTAAGCCGCTCATGATTAACTACCGCTCAATCTTGAAGTCTGTTAAGTTTAATGTTTCCTTTGGTTTGTTTTTTACAAAAAAAAAAAAAAAAAAAAAGACCTGTCAATTTCAACCGAAATCATCGTGAAGAAAGAAACAAACACTACGACATTTTGATGGTGCTCACATTTATTGATCTCTTATCTAATAACCCAGTTCAAACCTTAGCCTTCTTTGCTTCTGGACCGTCTTCAGTGGCAACACTGCGCTTCAAATCCGGGGTCTCAGCCTTTGGTCCCACTGGCTCAACTGTTCCAGCACGACTAACACTTGGGCTCTGATTACCATTCGCAGTAGAGCTTCTGTTCTTTCTTCTCTTTAGTGCATCTGGACCTTCATACTCTCTGGTTATGGCCAACAACAAAGTGTTTGTTCTTCTACCCAATTCTTGTGGAGTACGTGACAAAAAGTACCAGTCAAACTTGAAGTGTTCGCTTCTTTTGATCTCCAGCTTGACTCGTTCATACAAGAACTCAGAAGTTAGACCAAGTCTGTGAACCGTAACCAACAAGAATCTATCCTCGATGTCAGTATACATTCTTTTGGAATTGTTTGGTGGATATTGGATGTTCATGTCTTTCAATGGATTCTTGCTCTGTGTAACTTTTTGGTCTAGAAATTTGGCTTGAATCATCACCTTTTTAAGCTTGTTCTCACCAGTTTCAATTTGTGCAATGTATTTTTCATAGCCATCAATCTCTTTATAATGTGCCCAAAACCCTAATGAATATCTTCTGATTTCATCAACGGTCTTTTTATCCATCTCTTTAGCCATCATGGCATACTTATCACGACCGTACTTAGCACTCAAATGAATAAAATTGGTGAAATCTCTTCTTGTCCAATCACCAAATGCTTCATCGATATACTTCTGTTTCAGTTCTTCTTCTTCTGTTGTTAGTGGCTCAGCTTTAGTGACTCTTTGTTGTTCACGTTTACGTTTTGCGGTCTTTGAAACTTTATTTTCCTCATCTTCATCTTCAGCATCACTTTCAACATCACTTAGTGTAACTTTGTAATTGATGCTCTTCTTATAGTACAATTGCTCCTTTTCCAAAAGACGCTTGATGTCTGGGTTATAAAATTGATGGTCTTGAATGTTAATAGCTTTTGGGGCTTTTGGTTGTTTTGTCTGTGGAGCTGATTTCACTTGTAGCACATCCTTATAGTAGTTATCAATCGAATATGTTTGTTCCTTTCTTTCTCTCTTACTAGGATTGATCCATGCAAAGGTGTCATCATTGGATTTTTTGGCGAAATTTTCACCATTCCATTCATAAGCTGATTGATCGCTTGAGAATTTTTGTAGATCATCTAACCCTAGTTTCTGATATTTAGCATTTAGTGATTTGGTCTTTTCTTCACCCTTCTTCAAAATTGCATCAATATCAGTTTCCAATGCAGAATTCTTATTCTCAAACACATTCTTGGCACCAAATTGAATCATACTTAACAAATCATCTTTATTGTTACCAATTGCATTGTTCTTATTGACAGCTCTACCTTGTTGAATAACCAATTGATCCAAACGTAGCTTTTGAGCTGCTCTTTCAATAACTTTTTCTTCAATAGCATTTTCTGTGACAAATCTGAACACCATAACTTGTTTAGTTTGACCAATTCTATGTGCTCTATCCATAGCTTGTAAATCAGCTTGTGGATTCCAATCAGAATCATACAAGACAACAATATCAGCAGATGTCAAGTTAATACCTAAACCACCAGCTCTTGTAGTCAACAAAAAAATAAACTTGTCCGAATCTGGAGCATTGTAATCATCAATTGCAGCAATACGCTCCTCGTGAGAAGTAGACCCATCAATACGACAGTATTCATAGTCTCTTAAATAACAGTAATCTTCCAAAATATCAAGAACACGACTCATTTGACTAAAAATCAACACTCTCGAACCTTGTTCTTTCATTCTCTTTAGTAACTTGTCCAATATGACCATCTTACCAGAGTTGTAGACTAGATGTTCATCAGTCGTGTATGGAGGGCCTGGTTCAGCACCTTCAAATAAATATGGGTGATTACAACATTTTCTCAATTGCATGACAATGTTTAACAATCTGGTCTTACCTTCTCTTTTACCAACAACACCATTGACAGCATCAATGTCTTTTTCAAGAAGCTTTTGGTACCACTTCACTTGCATTTCAGACATACCAACGTACAAGTTCACTTCTTTCTTAGGTAGCAACGATTTCTCAACATCAGCCTTGACTCTTCTCAACAAGAATGGACTTAGCACTTTGTGTAATTGTTGAACAACTAGATCTTGGTCATCATCCTGGTTATCAAACCATTGGTCAAAAACTTCAGAATCACCAAAGACATCCGGTAGAATAAAATTTAGCAATGCCCATAATTCATGCAAATTGTTTTGTAGAGGAGTACCAGTAATCAATAGTCTATTTTTAGAATAGAACAATCTGATAATTTGGGATAATGCACTTTCTTCATTTTTAATACGATGAGCTTCATCAACAACAATATATTGCCATGCGATTTTCTTTAGTGCACTTTTTTCCTTAATAACCATTTCAAATGATGTAACAAGAACGTCAAATTTAGCCTCCAAAACAACATCATGTATTATTGCAGCTCTTTCTTCTTTGTTACCTTGTAGCACAGCAACTTTCACGTCAGGTGTCCATTTAGCAAATTCTCTTCTCCAGTTATCTAATGTTGATTTCGGAACAATCACAATGAATGGGCCATCAATACCCTTGTTGTACCTCAGATAACCCAAAAATGAGATTGTTTGTAAAGTTTTACCCAACCCCATTTCATCAGCTAGAATACCAGATAAACTGTTTTCATGAAGAGAAATCAACCAGTTCAAACCTTGGATTTGGTATTCTCTTAGTGTACCATGGACATAGCTTGGTGATTCAGTTAGCACAGTGGTATCTTCTTCAAATTCTTCATCTTGAATCAATTCTGCATCTTCCTCCTTCTCGGTTTTTCTGCGTCTAGAGTTTGAGCTCTTTTTCTTCTTCTTTTGCACGGCACTCTTTTCATTATCCAATGATTTGACCAATTTTCTTAAATTAGCATCTTTTGTGGTTCTCAAGTCAATAAAATGACGAAACAAGTCTGTAAGGCCTAGTAAGTATTTGAATCTTTTTGTGGTTTCGTGTTTGTCATTTAAACGTTCGGTTGCAACGTCAACTTGAAGCAAGTATCGCTTCTTTCTAGCTTCTGGTGTCTCAGCCTTAGTCTAAAAAAAAAAGTTAGTTCATTTATCATAACGCAAATTAAAGTGATTCCAATGTTACCATTTTGACCTTTAAGTGTCTGTTTTAAACTTTTGTTTCAATCCAAGTTCAAAAGTCAACTCCAATATATATCAACAACCAATACCAGATCAAAATAAAGCTAATATCATAAAAAAAGACGCGTCTAATGCTGTGATATGAGTCAATATAAAGGCGTTGAAGTAGTCAAATCACGAGCAGCAGAGACGGATAAAGTAAATGAGACCAATGATATTGTACTTGACTCCCTGGCGTTTTCTGGGTTTTTTGAAAAGTCGTAATTATTTCAAAACTGTTTATACCTGGTGCTTAGCAAGTGATAGGGGACACATAATTTAGAAAAAGGGTGGTTAGTTCAACCTAGAAAGACCTGAGAGTAAAATTCATGTCAAATATGGGTTATCGTTGGTGCAATAGCCTTAATTATCTACTTTTTGTAGTCATTGTGGATTGATTTATCTCAATATAACAACATTTATATCAATTCAATGTGGCCGGGTTACACTTTATCGATGAGCGTGGCCGGTTCCAAAATTATAGGCGTTTTATGTCCAAAACCACAAATATTCGTCAATTGATGGGATACTGTAAAAACAGCAATATGGAACCTTAGACGCTGCTTTAAAAGATTACCATATCACAGAAGCTCACATATATTTGTTACATTAGTTTGAGCATTGGTGGTTGCAATATCAATACGTTTTGCAAGCATTATACCAATAAGTTATATCGTTAATGATGAATCCTTCTCCAGAGTTCAGTTCTTTGGTTTATGAAGCTGTTCAAAGAATCCCAGAAGGTCGTGTAACGAATTACGGACATGTTGCAGAAATGATTGGGAGACCTAGAAATGCAAGACAAGTAGGTCAGGCGCTCAAATGGCTACCATTCCAGCAAGATCCACTATACACTATGGACAATGTACCGTGGTGGAGAGTTGTTAATTCGGCTGGTGGTATTTCACCTAGGGAAAGTGGTGGAGAGTTTAGACAAACTGAAAAGTTAACCCAAGAAAATATTGAGGTTGTTGCTCAAAAGGTGTCAATGTCAGAATATGGTTGGTACGAATTTTAATGCCGAGTTGTAAGTTTGTATTCGATGAAAATAATGAATGGTTTTCTGTCTGGCATTGGTTTTAGAAAGAAACAATCTAATACACCCATACTTTGTTGTGGTAACTGATCACTCACTACTTTACACCAACATATAAGTTTAGGTGTATTTTGGATTGGATATCCCGCAATAGAGGATTAGAATTGTGTACGTCCTTTCGTGCAGCTTGAGTCAATAGACTGTTCTCCTAAAGAACTATAATCTTAATGAACAAAATTGAATATATGTTAGATTATAATTAAGATTAAGTTGGACATATTTATTATTCTAAATCATGAGATGTAGTAGGACGTAACGTGTGTAATATTAATAATATTATAACGTATATTATATAACCTTAGATCTCATATAACCGGGTAAACTTTTCTTTATACACTTACTGCATGACAAAGCGTGTAGACGTTAAACCTGCATATAGAGCTTGGTCAAAAATAAATCGAGCTGAATAAAACAACCATTGACAAATTAATAAGGAAAAGAAAGTCTGTATTTCAAAATTCAAATTTGCAAGTGAATTGCATTGTACAATGCAATATAATACCGTATATATTATACAATAATAATTATATATATATAACCTACAGTGACGTCCATGCCCATGACTAGTGTAACACGCTAAAATAATTCCGAAAATCAGCGTCGTCGAGAATTAAACTTGGAAGTTTTAACAGAATATGCTAGTAAATTTCAATTTAGAAGCAATATTCTCTAATCTCGAAGTTCTGATTCACAATTCACAATTCACAATTAACCACAATCCGGCACAATCTATTATCTATATCACGCCATCTGCTTTATGTTATCTATAATCAAAATTTCTTGTACGCTTTCGAGTCTCGACACCGGCCCTGTTTCGATCCGACAGCGAATCGAGATCCATCGCATAAAAAATACAGCTGGATATAAACTCACTTCACTCTCCATAAAAGTAATAAACGAAAACATACCACAAAAGATTACAGTACTACATTTATCAAGATGTCTGCTGAATATGTTGTTCTAGGATCTGGTATCATTGGTTTGTATACAGTGTTTGAATTGATTCACACACATAATGTTGACCCAAAGAAGATTACTATTGTTGCCCAATACTTCCCAGGTGACTATTCAATCAATTACACTTCTCCATGGGCTGGTGGTAATTTCTCTGGTGTTACTCCAAGTGATGATAGTGCTTTGGCGTTTGACAAGTACACTTACACAAATTTGCCTAAATTGCAAAAAGTACTTGGTGGTCCAGAAGCTGGGTTGGATTACTTGCCAACCACTGAATACTGGGATTTCACCCCAGATCCAGTCAAATTCAAATCTGTCCAGTCATATGTGAAGAACTACAAAGCGATTCCAAAGGAGGATCTACCAGAAGGTGTTATCTCTGGTATTACTGCAACTATTTGGAACTTTAACTGTCCAGTGCTAATTGCAAACATGCTTGAATATTACAAGAGCATTGGAGTCTCAACAGTTAGAAAGAAGGTTTCACACATTGCCCAAGGTTTTATCTCCATCCAAACTAAAGTTGTTTTCAACTGTACAGGTCTTGGTGCTCGTGATTTGAAGGGTGTTCAAGACCCTAAAGTTTACCCAACAAGAGGCCAGGTTGTGATTGTGAGAGCTCCGCATATTCAAGAAAACAAGATTCGTTGCGGTGAAGGTTATGATACATATATAATCCCAAGACCACATTCTGGTGGTGAAGTTGTTCTAGGTGGTTATATGCACAAGGATAGTGATTGTGGTGATACCTTCAAAGATCAAACCGACAGCATTATCAAAAGAACTACAACTCTATTACCAAGCATCTTGGACAAGCCTTTGGATATCTTAAGAATTGCTGCTGGATTAAGACCAAGTAGAAATGGTGGCCCAAGAATTGAAGTGGAAAAGATTGAAAATGGTAAGTCCATTGTTCACAATTATGGTGCTGGTGGTTACGGGTACCAAGCTGGCTTTGGTATGGCTAACAAAGCAGTGAATTTGTACTTTGACAGTATTAAACCAAAAGCTAAGTTGTGAATAATATTAGATATTTCACAAAATTTTATTAATATATACATTTTTTTCTAAAAGAGTTCATTAAAAGGATGAAACAGTAACTCTTAACTTCATTAACTGCTAACACTGGTTGGTTTCTTACCACGGTGATACCTCTTCTTCTGTGACTTTGAGCTTTGTTTATTCTGTGTTTTCTTCTGTTTTGATAATGGTGAATCAGAAGAAGACACATCAACATGTAGTGAATTCATTTGTTCTTGAACCCTGCGAGCCTCGGCTTCCCACCAAGTTGCAAATGCCTCTTCTTGTTGGATTTCTTCCAATGTTTTCGTTTTGGTTTTTTTCTCCAGTATACGATGCTCTTCCTCGTGTATAATACCAGACAACGACGGTATTCTTGGTCTCTCCTGGACTCTTGCTTCTTCCCTAGCTGATAACAAAGATTGTGGTTTGTCAGAGCTTGTTGCTTTGGCTGTGGAAACCCCACCCCATACTGGTTTAGAATGTGTGTCTGATGGAGGTGGTGAATGATTCTCTGGTGCTTTCATCAACTTCTTTCTCTCCTTTTGTGACAACTTTGTCTTGGTGAAATTTATCTTTGGAGTTGATGTTGCTGTATTGGATGATGAAGCAAGTGAAACATCAGGCCATTCACGGCTCCTGACAGATGGTGAAGATGACATCAAATTTGAACTTGAGGCCCAGTTGGATGTTGGACTCAAGAAACTATTACTGCCTGGAGATGGCGTACCGATATGTGAATTGAAATCTGGCCATTGTTCAGAAGATGATAAACTTGCCGTGCTTCCATTTATGTTGTGGTAAAATGAGCCATTAGCTGAAGCAGGCGCAGGTGCAATTGGGATAGAAACTGGGGTTGAAGCTTTGATTATTGGCCTTGTAGCTGCTGCACTTGAAGAAGATCTTCTCATGGAAGACTTTCTGCGACGATTTGAAACCGTCTGAAACCCATTATCATCAACAAATTCAACTGCTGAAGTATCACTGATACTACCACTTCTGGAAATTGGTGATGGAGTATGGATAATATTTGTTGTGGAATCTCTCCTCTCCATATTGGATGTTAGTGGAGCAACTGGTGGAGGACCTGGTGGTGAATTAGTTCTCTTAGGTTCTTGCTTTGTGGTTGTTTTCGCTTTTGTCTTTGGAGGTTTGATATCAAGCAATGGAACAAAGCTGTCTTCATACATGAACTTTTCATTAAACTCCTTAATATCACTCAAAAAGCAGTTTATTAATTCATGTGCATCACCATCATGCCATGCAGTATGCTCTTTCTGTAGCAGTTCTGAATTATTCACTCTGCTCAACCAACGACAATAACGATCAACTCTTGAGATGATTGCTGGTGATAATAATTCAAAGTATGATTGATCAAAGAGAAAGGTGTCAATATTGTTAAAGATAAACCATAAACACTGTCCAATCAATTTGTTACAGTTCAACATATCAGCATGGTGCAAAATCAGCAAGACATTATCCGAATTGATGAAATCCTTGATCATTAATTCACAAAAACTTTTTAAACCAAACAACAACAATTCATCACTCAACTCAATCAGTTCAAACTGGAAATTAATAAATTCTGTAGAGTTTTTGATTTCAGTAAACTTGTTCATCAAGTCTAACTGTTCTGTACCATAAATGTAATCAAGCACAACTTGGAAGACTTTCTTTTGGATATGCTTGAAATCTAGCAACTTTTCACCTTCATCCCAACGTTCACCAAAAATGGTTTCAAAATAAGCATTTCTTGTCCGTAATATGAGAGAACAGCAATTCAATTCTTCATCGTCTTGTAAAACAACAGTCACATCATTTTTGAAAGAACCCGGTGATTTCAGTTTCTCCAAGATGTTGACTAGTGGCCGTCCAAACCCATCAACTAATTTCAATCCCTCCATTAATTTCAGTGTTTGAGTCTTGATGTATAACAATTCTGTACGCTTGTCTTCCCATATTTTGTAAAAAGAGCCAGTATATAAAAACTCCAACATGATTAACAGAGTTTGAATTGAAACATTGTGAACTTTGATTTTGTTGTCTTCAACTTTATCAAAACACATATCACCAATAACTAGGTTCTGTTGATGAATTGAGTGGAATGGTTGAGCAAAGGACAAAATATGCTCATGTACACCGACCTCGCAGTCTTCAATGACAAAGAATAAATCATAAGACTTACCACTATTGTAATCTTTAGTGTTTAACAAGTACTTAACGTTTTCACTGGTCAAAAACTCCAAAACTTTTGGCTGGTCCACTTTTTGAAAAGTTGTTTTAATCTGTTGTGATTTTCTCCAACGCTGCTTGTAGTTTATGTACAACGGGTCATTTGATGTAACAGATTCTGTATCATTAGACATTTCCTCTAAAGAATTGAAAATTCCCACGCGGTCATATTCTTCTTTGGTCTCCTGCCTTGGTACGTTCAAATAATTGATGTTGTAATGTTCAGCATCTGAAATACCCAGCAACTCTTGTTGTTTTCTTCTCTCGTCAGCTTCGCAAATAGGAGACAAGTAAGACATATCAATCAAGAATCTATTTTTAATCAAATCCATTGGTAATTGGTCAACATCATCTTTTATGAACCCAAATGAAGAAAACAACGAATCACAGGAGACTTTAACAATTCGGGACAGTCTAGCAATCTTGTTGAACTTGAAATCAGACTTGCTTGAAGCATTTGTTCTTGCAACTCTTTTGAAAACACACCCTGATTTTGTACAAATGACAATAGATCCATCAGCACCAATATCAACATCAATACATTTTAAGTGGTCATTTCTTGGACTCCACACAGTAGTGTATTTAATGTTTGAAATTTTAGTTGAAGCATCAATACTAAATTCTGAAACAGCACCATCACTGTACAAAATCCCAATTTTAGAAGCATCTTTGGAGCAAATCTTTTTAATCTCTCTTCTTTTTGAAAAGATTGCTGGTCTGAAATAATCAAATTCATCATTTAATGCTCTGTATTGTGGAAGTTGAATCTTCAAATGAGAACCATTGAACAAGACATGACAAATATTTGTGTCTAATAAAACAATAGTGGAGGACTCTGTAGCAATAACTTGTTTAATTCTATCACTGAATTCCATTTTTCTTGGGGTTTGGACAATACCCTTGTATTTCCCAAATTTGAAAACTTCACCAGCACTAACACAGTCCATTTGTCCAATATTTAATCCCCATAGAACTAAAGTCTTATCAGAATATGCGATACTGTGTATCTTGGAACAAGCAACACCTTGGATTTTCAACTTCTTCAATGGACCTTGAACTTTTCTTGGTTCATTCGAAAATGAGTCAGGCCTATCCTTCATCTTTTCTGTAGTGAACCCTAGTTGATAATAATTATTTGAACCCCAAGCATATACATCACCATGGATGTTTAGAGCCAAAGTGTGATCATCACTCAGAGCAACTTGTACAATATGATCATCATCGAAAAAGTTCAAGTGCCTAAACTTGTAGTGTGGAGTACTATTTGTACCATTCCCAAGACGACCTCTTGTGGGATTACCAGCCACCAAAATGTTTTTGTTGACTTCATTTGTTAATATGATACTATGGTTTCTAGATAACTGAATGTCTTTAACTCTTGGTTTTACCAATCTCTCGGCAATACTCATCAACTCAGAATCTGCCTCGTCATCTTCATCAGGTGTGATTCTAAAATTGGTTATATCAACCCTGTATGGAACTTTAAGTCTGTCATCAGCATCACCAGTACCCAGTTGGTAGTTTACATTAGCACCAAATGTATAGACATCAGATCCTCCACGGGTAGTATCCCACCAAGAAGTATCAAGAGCCCGTTTGGCTGTATCAGGGTGGTCTTCATCATTATTATTGCTATCAGTATTTCCCTCTTTCTTTGGCTTGTTCAGTATAAATCTTGGCGAGTAATTTGTATCATTCTCACCAATGGACTCTGGGAATATTTTGAGAGCCTCGTATGAATATTTTAGATGGTATATGTCCATTGCTGTTAAACCGTTACGGTCCTTAATTTTGATGATATCAAAGTTATGGTCCAGCAAGAGCTTCGCACAAGACAGTTTGCCGTAAAATATAGCACAATGAAGTGCAGTCCAGCCACTTTCATAATCAGTTATCGACAAGTTGACTTGAGGATTGGTATCCAGGAGATGTTTCAACAGTTCAAATTGACCCAATATTGACAGCAAATGAAGTACTGTCCGACCATAAATATCGCGTTGTTGGAGCTGTTGCTTGGATAGTTTCTTGAGCTTATGGTCCAGCTCGTTGGTGGGAGTGTTCATGGCAGCAGCAACATTAGCAGTCTGGATAATCTCTTTGAGTTTTTAACGAAGGCGACTTGCTTTGATGGAGATGTTGTTAGGTGTGTTCGATGACTCGGATAATTTCAAGATTTTGAACGTGTTCGCGCAAAACTCAGAGATGCGTGTGCGTTGAGCGATGCGGGTTAGAAAGGTGGATGTAGAGAAATATGTGATGAATATTGTTTCAGTGTTGTTGTGGGAATGTATCTACGGTTTCATTGGCTCGATGCTCTTTTTTTCAGGACTCTTTATACTCCAATATTCATGGAGTTAGAAGTTTCATCTCTCATACTAACCATTTGAAAGACCAGCAACTACAGCCAACCTGTTCTCGTTCTATTAAACCATTAATGTATTCTTTTTTTGATTTATCTAATCTATTTAGTCAATCTACTTATTGAACTCTTTCCTTAGAAAGAATGTTAACTAGCAAATCGCCTGGCTTGTTGTTAATGGCACCAACAAGTTCGGTTTGCTTAGACTTGTAATTTCTGATCATATCGAAGTATTTGTCAAACAAGAAGGAAGAATCCAATGGGCCACCTTTAGCTTCTGGGTGGAATTGGGTGGAGAAGATTGGTCTTGAAGTATGAATCATACCTTCATTAGATTGGTCGTTCAAGTTGATGAAATATGGCTTGAACTCAGCTGGCAAGGTGGTTGGATCAACGGCATAACCGTGGTTTTGAGAAGTGATGTGACACTTACCAGTGGTCAAGTCCAAAGCTGGAATGTTGTGGGCTCTGTTACCGTACTTCATCTTGATGGTCTTTGCACCAGCAGCCAAGGCTAGCAATTGGTGACCCAAACAAATACCAAAGATTGGACCTTGGTAGGTTTCCATGGTCTTTTGCAAGTGCAAGACGGTGGAAGCGCAGTGGGTTGGATCACCTGGACCATTAGAGATGAAGACACCGTCAAAGTTGTTGGCAATCTTGTGGATTGGGTAGTCGTATGGGAAAACGGTGACGGAAGCACCTCTGGAAACTAGAGAACGGATGATGTTCTCCTTGACACCACAATCAATGACAGCAACATGGTAGTCACCAGTGGATGGGACGTGGAATGGGGCCTTTGTTGTAACCTTGTGGACCAAATTAACAGAACCAGGGTCCAAAAAGGCTTCGTCTTCGTCAGCATCATACTCTTCACCAACGGTAATTCTAGCTAGAGAAGAACCTTGTTCTCTCAAGTAGGTCACGATGGCTCTGGTATCAACACCAGAGATGGCAGCAACGTCTTCCTTCTTACACCATTCACTCAAACTTTGGACAGCAGTCCAATGTGAATATTGTAAAGCGACATCGGCAACAACGATACCAATACATTGAACATGAGGACTTTCAAAGTACTTCAACAAGTTGTATTGGTCACGAGCTTCACCGCTTGGAACACCATAGTTACCAATCAAAGGTTGGGTAAAAACCAAGATTTGACCCTTGTAAGATGGATCAGTCATTGATTCGGGATACCCAACTAGAGAAGTTGTGAAGACAGCTTCACCGCTAATGTTCTTGTTAGCACCAAAGGAATAACCATCAAAGACTGGACCGTTACGGATGGTAAAAGTGGCTCTGTCCAGAGCAGAAGTTGTAGTAGCATTGGAGCTAGTTGCCAAAGAACGACGAACCAAATTTGATCTTTGGAAAAGCAGTCTAGTCTTGGTGGTGAATTGTCTAGTTAATAAGCTCATTGTGATGTGGGGTGATAGTTAAATATAACAGGCAACAAAATTAATATTGATTGGTTTTCCAGATATGATCAGAAATGTAGTCTTGACAAGTAAAGATTGTAGTAAGTCTCATAAAAAAGTAAGAGACACTTAGCTTGGGTTTCTTTTGTTTCGTTAAAATAAAGTGTGTATGTACAGTACTCGTTCCTCAATTGAAGTCTTGCACTGGCTGTATGTTCTTTAT
Source organism: Liangdongia berthetii (assembly GCA_030564525.1). NCBI lineage: Eukaryota > Fungi > Ascomycota > Saccharomycetes > Phaffomycetales > Wickerhamomycetaceae > Liangdongia > Liangdongia berthetii. The sequence continues at coordinate 23,354 of JAJLVX010000448.1, read as the reverse complement.
TTCTTTGCACAAAAGAAGTTTGAAAGTAGTAATTAACGAATCTAAAAGATATGGTGGAAAGATGATAAAATTTTATACCGTTGAAATTTTTTTTAGCCACCGAGGAAAAAAATTAGTCACTGAGAAATTAGTCAGGGATGATGTAATCGATGAGTCAAATTGTAGCAGAACAGTAGAAGAGAACAACGTAATGTTGATGATGTATGGGGTGGTACATGTGATGATGGTGATGTAAGTACTAAGCATAGATGTAATGTTTACTATTTACTATTTACCGTGTATTGCAATGTGCGATGTTTTAGTTATTACTCTGGATTCTGGATTCTGGAACAGTTATTTTGCAAGTTCAGTATTTTACACGACAATTACAATAACCCTAATTAACCCTAATGATTATATAATGTATTAGTAATATTATCAAAAAGTAATATTGAAGACTGCAAGTATGCTAACTACACTACAGTCTACTGCTTTTATATCCATGCTGATGTGACTCCTTATGAGTAGTCTCATGTCATTGTAAGCACCACCATACTGTATACATTTTCAATTAATCATACTTCATGAATCATAAACCATTGTTGCCGGTTCTTTACCTCAATAAAGGATACACACAACAATAAGCAGAAGAATAATACCATTAAGCGACAACCGTTAACGCCATTCCATATCACAATTCCTTCTGAGATCAACTATATGATAATTTACTATCATGCATCATGAGAATTTACCACTTCAATCCATCCATCAACCTGTTAAATTACCAGAAAGAGGCAGCCAACTTCCCTACATGATAGCCACAATGATCAACACTGCAACACTTCAAAGTGATATAAAATGATGAATAGCCTACTGGTTACAAGGATTAGGATAATTTCCATCATATCATATAAATAAATAATCATGACGACCTCTGAACAAGTCCACGTCCCAAAGAAAGTATCCTCCATCGCCATCATTGGTGGTGGTGCATCCGGTGCTATTGTGCTCGACACTTTGATCCAAGAAGCAAAATTCGACAAGATTGTGCTATACGAACGTCGTGGTGTTCTTGGTGGTGTGTGGGTTCTTGATGAAAAGCCTGACAAGTTGGATGTTCCTCCTGGATTGGATCAAGTTGTTTTGGATCCCCAAGTTTCTATTCCAGAATTTGATACTGATGCTACTGATACTACAAACAATAGTAAAGTCATCAAGCCAAGAATCAGCCAACAGAGATATATCCATACTGCATCGTATGAAGGTTTACATACCAATGTTCCTGAACCATTGATGACTTATAGTGACGAGAAGACCTGGGGTAAGAACGCCAAAGTTATTGATGAGCATTATACTGAAGGTGTTGCTATTCAGAAATACATTGAACGTTATATAAAAAGACATGAAAAGCACGTTGTATACAACACCACTGTCGAATCCATTTACAAAGACTATTCAGATGCCACTTCTCAATTTGAACTAGTTTTAAGAACAGAAACTGATAAAGTTGATGCTGAAGGCACACCACTAGACGAATGGCACAAGGCCTCCTACGATTCTGTCATTATCGCTACAGGTCATTACCACGTCCCATTCATTCCAAATGTTCCAGGGTTAGCAGACGTGTATGCTCGTTTCCCATCCAAGGTGATACATTCAAAGACATTCAGATTCACCGATGATTTCACCGATCAGACTGTGTTGATCATTGGTGCCAGAGCTTCAGGTGCTGATATTGCAGAGTTGAGCAGCAAGCAAGCCAAGGTAGTCTACCAATCACAACGTTCCAAGGCTCCAGTCCGTGAAGTCGATTCTCCAAATTACCATTTGAAGCCTTTGGTCACGAGGTATGAACTTGTGAACAACACAGATATTGTTGTTTATTTCAGTGATGGTACTAGCATTAGAAACCCAGACAAGATTATCTATGCTACTGGATTCCGTTTCAGTTATCCATTCCTAAGATCATTGTATCCAAACTTCACGACTGGGTATGTGATTCCAGACTTGTACTTGCACACCTTCTTCACCAAGGATCCATTACTGGCGGTGATTGGTGCTCCAACAGATGCCATATCGTTTAGAGCATTTGAATATCAAGCTGTTGCGGTGTCTAGATTCCTTGCTGGTAAAGTTGACCTACCACCATTGAAAGAACAATTGAGATGGGGTGCAGAGAGATATGCAACTAAAGGTAATACCAGAGCTTATCATACCATAGATGTTGGTAAGAAGCTGGATTATTTGGAGTTGTTGACTGAGATTGGAGGTGGTGTTAAACCACTTGGTGGTTCAGGCCGTCCGTTCCCAACATTTAGCGAAGAAGATTTGGAGATATATCAAAAGAGAGTAATTGAAAAGTTCCAGAAGTTCTTTGCTGAAGAAAGTGTTCCAATTGCGACTTCAAAGAAGTACTGAATATAATTATTTAATGAACTCATGTACTGTAACCATGATTAAAATATTGTAAAACTTATTTAAGACACTGAAAAACTCTACAAACTCAATTGAAAACAAAACAATAATACATCTATTCTGTTAGTTACACTCTTTATAAACATAAACTAAACAACAGAGTTATTGGTAGTATCAGTCTGACATGCAAATCGTTTAAGTAAAGCATCATTCAATAGTCATTACTTTAGGTTATAGTATCATCACCTACCAATATCTCCATCATAATAAAATCATAAAAAATTCCAAAGACATACCTATTGAAAGAAGTTAATATTATGAAACTTCTGGGAAGTAAATATATGTTATCAATCACGATAATTGATAATAATTGAGAAAAAGAATATGAAATGAAAGCATTGGTATCAGGACCACGCCCTGTCACAGGCTAAATATCATCAAAGCAGACTCCTAACAGAGAGAATGCGCAGTTGACCGTCGTGAAATGTGGAAAGTCATCATAAACAATGTTTTTCATATCAACTTATTTCTGTATAATCATAATCAAATAATCAATAATCAACACAAATAAAAGATAAACTCACCATTTGATTCGAAAACCTAATTTCAATCTCAAGACATCAGACGGAAATAAGTTTCTCTTCACTAAAGAATTCAGACATATGCTTGTCATTTTTTATTTCGTATCATCAGCTGCCTTGAAATTCAGCTTTTAGCCTTAAAAGCACTAGATGCGAATTGTTAATATTCTTTTCTTTTGCTTCGATGAAATAATATTTATTTCAAAAGTTCAATTCAGTGAAGCATGAATGGTTAATAAAAAAAGTTTTTTCGTCAATGGGCAACCCAATTAGGACTCGTCATCTAGGGTATCATCACTTGAACTCTTGAAACGTGTAAAGAATATAATAAAAACATACAATTTTCAAACCTCCTGGTTTTTTTCTTTCAATTAAAAACAATAAAGAAAAGAAATATCACATGTATTTATTCTAATGATCAGTAGCGTGAGTTTTCTAGGCTCACTTGAAAGCATGTCACTCATGAAATTTAATTCAGTGCCCAGTGCTATGGCTCGTCACCTCAAAAGAATAAATCATAAATGAGATAAAAGTAAAAATAAAATAAAAAAGGAAACATATTTTTCCATGTCAGAAGAACACTATAATTCGTTAATATAAACTCATTATTAGGAAAATAAACAACAAAGCAAATTTATTTTCATTGATTTTTTTTCAGTAGGTGCAAAAACTTATACTTCACAAAGGTCAGAAGGTAATTCCAGCTTTGTTTTTGTAATATCATCATGAAAAATCAATGGCAATAAATATGATCATAATGCAATGTTGCTAAATGAATATAAAACTTACCTTTTGACACAACAAAATAATTGCATTCAGCCTTGAACAAAACAGAAAATAATAAACATTCCATATCTATCATAAATAAACTGTTAGGAATACACTTCATTTATAAACCAATCTTTTAGTTGTTATCTTTCAGAATAAAAGTTTAGATCATGAAATATCATATACTCTAGTTTGAAATTTTAAAATTGATTCATCAGGATAATAAAACAACTATGAAAGATAATAATGTATGGTGGCAAATGCAGTTATAACATACGATTTCAACTCTGTGGCGATGAAGTATCTCATAGAGCCCTCAGTATAAAAGACTTCACCATTATCACTGTCTTAATAGAAACCAAGAGAAAGCATAAAAGTGTAGTTACTGGCCAATTTATAGCCAACAAGAAAATTTTTTCAACCAACGAAAAGATGTTGCCCGCAGCCAATTTAGGGTTACTGTTTTCGGAAATTCATTGGTGTGCGGGTGTCCTTAAAATTTTAGTAAGTCGAAGTGGAATGAAAGTAAACAAAACATACACAGAATAGACAGAAGGTTGGCGAAAGACTTGATCTTGGAATCCATCATGACACAGAAGATTGAGTATTCGAGAACAGCTGTTGCTGACAGTGCATACAAGGTTGTTGAGTTGGATGTGGCACGTCACCTGTGGTCCAAATCTCAGCAATTGGAGGCTTCTAAGGTTCAAGCTAATGATCCAGAAGCTTATTTCCAATCAACTTTAGCTACTGATACAAACATCTTAGTCGTTGCTGATGGTTCAATCCCACAAAACATCAACTATAGAATTGTCAATAATGGATTATCCATCGTGCTTACCCCATTGGTTTTGAATAACAACTTTAACATTGAACTACACACTATAAAAATCAACTTGCCAGATCGTATAAGAAAACATTGTTTTGCCATAAATGAATTCAAAAACTCAAATGATGAGAATTGTTTGCTATTGGATCTAATTACTTTGGCTGGAATGACCTTGACAATTGTCGTGAAATTATCTGATTTTGTTACACCTTCAATTTCTTCAAATAACTATAAAGATTGGTGTAAAATTACCAATTCTTATGGATTTGACATCAGAATCCCACATATCTTATATGGATACTCTTTTGATTACTCTGTTGTATTTTTGAAAGATGGTGGTATCATTGGGTTGAAAAAGAATTTGGATGACTTGAGTATTGAACCTATCTTGTTTAATGATAGTTCATATTTTGAAAGTTTAACCAGCATGCTTAAGCCGTGGGCAACTTCTTCAAACAAAATCACCGTTGACAATATCGAATTATCCACAAAAACTGTTATTGATGTTACACATATCCAAGATTTTATAATAACAGTTACCATTAATCAAAAATTAAGAGTATGGTCAATTTCAAAACAATCATTAGTGCTTGAACAGGATTTATCTCAAGTATTGTCAAAAGTTTCAACTTCAACCATTTCTACAAAACCATATTTTGATTCAAATCCATCAACTCTATTAAATGTTTTGCATAACAATGGTCGTTATTATCTAACAACATTCTTACCATTTGGTGTTGGATATTTTAAGATATTTGAAATTAAGCCTGAAAATGATACTGTTGTTATTGAAGACCTAGGTGCAAATTTTGAATATCAATCTCAATTAGACCAACAAATTTCCATTTGGCTTGCTGCTGATTTTAAATTGACTAAACCATCTGAGGATTTTGAATTATGGGTCTTGTGGAAAAGTAATACTTCATCAATCATTCAAAATTTACAAATACATCCAAATCTAACACATGAGTGGATCAGTGTTGCTAGTGTCGATACTGAATCAACATCTTTTTTGAAGAAATATAATAGTGAAACTTGGTCTGAATATTATTTGAACAAGATCTTTGAATCTGGGATTTATTCTAATAAAATTGTTGAAACTGTTGTGCCAATTTTTGAAAAGCATATTTTGAATATCAACAATACTGATGCCAATTTATTGAATAAATTATCTTTACGTGAAAGAGTTGTTAAGACTATTGGAAAATCTATCACTATAGATAACAATTATGAATACAATTTGGAAAAACAATGGTTGAGGTTTGATTCCTTGTGCAAGGAATTTAAAAAACATGCTGATGAGCCATTGAATTTATTCATCGATCCACAATCAAATTTGGTGTTCTTGATCAATAGAGAACAACTAACCTTGGTTAGAAACTCCTCTAATATTGAACTACTTGCAAACAACAAACTCCAAGAAATTACACAGATTAAGTCATTTAACGATATTGGGGACCATTTGAAATTTTTGGACATCATTTCAAGTTTTAGAAAATCCATTTCAAGTGATGTTTTATTGGATGTTAAAAATTCTTTATACAAATTAGTTACAAGCAACAAACAGCTCAACAATGAACAAAAGACAAACAGTGCATTATCAACTATTTTTAGCCAATGCCTAGAAAATAAATTCAACAGTGCTAATTTGTCAAACTTGGTTCAAGAACTATCCAATTTGAGTAATATTTTTCAAATCATTGATGATTTACTTTCTTTACAAAACAACAAAGTTGACAATATCATTGCTGAAAGTTTGACCAAATCGAGATTGACTCAACAAAGTGTTTCTATTGTGCTGGAAGCTTTTATCCAAATTGTTAAGGTCAATGAAGAAGTTTTGTTTGATATTTTAATTTTGTTATTAGTTCTGGAATTTGACAACAAGACCGAACTACATGAAAGAATACAAAAGCTGTTGACATTATACAAGAACTATCAATTAATATTTGCTACATTGAGTGTCAACTTTAACAAATATACCAATAAATTGGAAGTTGATGAAGTTGGGTCCATCGAAACAAGTTTGTTGGCCAAATTGATTTCAATGAAATTTCCAGATGGTTTCCAAATGAATGCTACAAGTATTAATGAATTCATCAATGTGCACATTTTACCATTTGTTAATAGTGAATGGTTTTTGTACTTTTTGATTACATATTTGATTGAAAATGATTACTCATACATCTTATACTTCAAGTTTATTAAATTTTTCCCAACAAATGAGATTTGCAAATTGTTAAAGGCTACCATTTATTTGAACATTGATCAACTGGATAAAGCCAAATCTATTTTGATTGCTAATGCTGACAAGATTTCCAAACATAAGTTGACCACAGATGAAGCTGCATTGTTTAAGAACTTGTCTGATTCTATTGTGTTTTTCCAAACTTCATTATCTCAATATTATTACAATCTGGCTGTCTTGTTTTTGAACAAACTTAAATTCCAGAATGCCTTGGAATTCATCAAAAGATCTCTGGATAACAATGATTCAAGTAAAGAATTTGATAAGAAGCATGGTGATAAGAAGTATTATTTACTATTCACAATCAGTGTGGAACTATCCAATTTCCAAACAGCCATCAGAGCCATTGACAATATCAAGGATGAAAAGACCCAAGAAGAAGCCTTTGCTGCTCTTATTTACAAGCTATACAAGACTGGTGATATTAGAAAGATTAACGAATTGGGTATTGAAACTAGGTATTTCACTAAAGTTGATACCATTTTATTGAATAAGGCTAGATCATACAGCAAGGATTTGAGAAAGGCATTATTCTTTTATCAAGTGTTGTACTCTTTCAGATTGAACTATCATAATTACAGAGGTGCATTAGAAGCACTATATGAATTTATTTTCAAATTCAAACAAGATCATTCTAAGGACGAAACGTTCTTGTTAAACATTGCTGATTTATACACCATAATTTTAAACTTGTTAATCACCATGCGTGATGATGATCAATGGTTAATCAAACACGTTGATCAAGAGAATGATGATGTGCTAAGTTATCAAGATGTTAAAGATGAGTATTCTAGTTTGATTGGCGGATTTCCTAAAGAGTTGAGAAAAAAGCACACATCTAGAGTCTACTAAATAAAAAAAATAATAATAGAAAGATTCATTGTACAATAGATATATAATATTGTTAATTAAATTTATCGTATTATAATTTATGCTACTGTTCAACCTCTGTTTGTAGTGTTACCATAACCCTTTGGATGAGACTCAACAAATTCATCCCAATCACGCTTCTTGTATGTTTCCATATCGTTCTTTTCTTCATCATCTTCATCACTGGACTCGTCGTTTTCGTTATTACCACCAGTAATCATACCACCATTCGCCAATTCTTGTTCCAAAAACTCCTCCACTGTGACAGTTGGTAAATATTGGCCTGTACCAAACACTTTTTTCTTCAAATCATCTCTTTTGACCAAGGTGAATGGTTTCAAGATCTTACCTTCCTTAGACAATGGGGATCTATGGATGGTTTCCAACTTATCAGTGAACCCTGTTGGATCACTTGAGTCTCTGCTGGCTTGACGGTGATCTTCTTCATCAATATCTGTGATCTTTGGTTCTGGTCTATTTTGTAAAAACTCCAATTCTTGGATTATGAATCTGATATTATCCAAAGCCTTTAGAGCAAAGAACTTTAGCTGGTCAATATATAGTTCTCTAACTTCATCTTCATCTGTGTTTTGATACTCTTGCTCGTTTGACTCCAAATCGGTCAACTTTTTAACTTTCATGGCGAGAGTCTTTTCAAGTCTGTAATTAGCAATCTTCTCATCTCTAGATTGGACAATAACGTTCATATTCTTGATAGCAAATGGGTCTTGCTTCAGAGCATCGTATTTTTCCACCTGTGCCTTTTCCAACAAGTCATAATTCAACAAGTTTCTGAGATATTGCATGTATAGCAGCACAGCTTTCTTCAAATTGTTCACTCTGGAAGGAATGTTGTCTAACGAGTATAGTTCCCCCATGTAGTATTCGATGGATAAGTATCTGATTTCACCTGTGTTGACGTCTTCGATGGATTCATTGGTGCTGAATATGGATCTGTTGGCGATGCTCTGCTTCAAGCCAATGAAGATCTGTATAGCATCATTCAGCTTGTCCTGAAATTCGTCACTGTCCTGACGGAGCGTAGAGCTCTTGGTGGCATCGTAGCCTTCGATGCTCTCCTGGTAGTAGCTCTTTAATGTTTTCAATGTGTCGGTCATTATTATCACGTTGGAAATGCTTATAAAAAGATATAACACTGTGGGCTCAGCATGAAACGACTGGGATTCACTCTTCAATCAACAACAACAATTCGCACACCAAAGCTGCAGCAGTTCCACAGGTGACTCAGAATATTCAGCTTCTCTGTTTTGTCGACTGGTGATGTAATTGTAATGTTAGTCATTTTCATAAAATTTCCAGCAAACTGACTATGGAATAAACTGGCAAAACAACTGGAATTGATAGCATCAGTATAGAAACCTTTAGATGGCCATGAGTGAATGTAAGTTTATGATATAAGCGTACACATTGAATACCAGCAAACTTTTTCACCAGCAAATATTTTTAATAACACCCTTTTTTTACAGTACCAGACGTTTATTACAACAAGGACACTGACTCCTTTGCCTTCGACACTGCTAGAACACGTTGGATCAAGATCATCCAAGACTGTGTCGATGATGTCGCCTTGACCGTCTCACAGTCCCATGATGAGCAGTACATGTCCCAAGGTGAAGTCATCAAGAAGCAGTTGGTCCAGCTGAAAAGCGATGTACAAAGCGATGGAGACGTTGCACCTTTCACCACGGTTGATAGAATCCCAGCATTGACATCATACAACAAAGTCCTAACCACCACCAAGTTCACCTGGTTGACTGGCCCATGGCTGTTTTTAGAGAACGTGCTGTATCGCTATATCAACACCTTTTTCCAAGAGCAGTCCCTGTGGTTCAACTACGATGTCTTTGGGCGCCTCAAGTTGGAATCTTTCCAATCATCTGTTGCTGGTGTCGAAGAATTGGCACTGCACTACTTCCAGTTGGCCACTGATCCAAAGAGTGCGCAATTGGATGCTGAGACGAAAGAGCTGCTGTTCCGTGAATTCTCTGAGATTTCATTATGGGGGAATGCTACTGATTTGTCACTATTGGCCACTGCTACTTTAGACGACATCAAATCTATCCAAGGTGCTGAGGCTAGAAAAAAGAGTGAAGCCAACATCTTGACCAATGACCTTGATCAGGCGTGGAAACAATTGAACTCCACTGCACAAGGCTCGAAGAGAGTTGATTTCGTCTTGGATAACACTGGCTTTGAGGTCTATACTGATTTGGTGTTTGCAATGGTGTTGTTGGACACTGGTATTGCTAACAGTATAGTCTTTCACACCAAGGATATTCCATGGATGGTTTCTGATGTTAACATCAAGGATTTCTATATCTTGTTGGATGAACTAAAGAACACCAAGAGTTTCCCAAACCACAGAAAAGAAATTGACTATCTGGTTAACAAAATCGAATACTACAACAACATTGGGGTTTTACAGTTACACACCTCTTCATTCTGGACTTTGGATTTGGATTTCTGGAACATCTCCTCCAAAGAAACTTCATACGGTGGTGCTGAAGTCCATCATGACTTATCAAAATCATCGTTGGTTATTTTCAAAGGTGATATGAACTATAGAAAACTGACTGGTGATAGAAGATGGGATTCCACCACCCCATTCACCAAGTCCATTGGTCCTTTGGCCACTTCTGGTTTGAAAGTTTTGTCTTTTAGAACCATCAAGGCTGATGTTTTAGTTGGGTTGAAACCTGGTGTTTATAACCAAGTTTCAGAAGAATGGGGTAAGACTCATGAAGTTAAAACTTCTTGGGTTAGTAGTGGTAAATACGCTGTCATCAGTTTCTCATCTGGTAATTGAAATTAAATACAGAATAATACTATAAACGGACCATTCGATCTCTACTTAATTCGTTTCAAATTGTTCAATGTTATGTTGTTTTTTTTTGTTTGTTAATGATATTGTAGTGTTATACATCTATATAATATCACTGTTGCTGTTGGGGTTGTTGTGGTACTATTGGTGGGAATGGGAATGGCATACCAAATGGTGGCATTGGCATCATTGGCATTGGAACTCCTGGGGCACCCGGTTGTGGTTTCAATGGTAATGAACCAACATTCTGTTTCTTATTTGCACCACTTTCTTCCTCGCTATGTCTCTTTATCCCTCGTTTTTCAAACTCTTGATCCAAATACTCTTCAATCTTTTTGTTCAACTCTTCATTTGGTTTCAATTGATCCAAAAATATGTCAGCTTTACCACAATTTGGACATATGAAATCAGATTCAAGTAATGCATCTTCAATGGTGTTTTTGGAATAATTCTTACCACAACATGGGGTTGTAACTGCATCTTGGATAAGCTTCTTGCTGATTGGATCAATTAATTCTGGATCTGCATCTTTTAATTCATTGATAATATCATGAGTCTTATTAGCCTTCTTTTTGTATGTTTCCCAAGCCTTATTATCAGCAACTTGAACAACATATTCACCTTCTTCGTTCATCATATAAGTTTTAATATTGGCATCATCTTCAGGTTTTTCAATTGTTTTCAAATAAGTCTTTGGAATACCTGTTGTTCTCTTAACTCTCTTACCTTCCCAGTTTGGATCATCATTTGTAGGACAGTTCTTAATCCAATGATCTTTCGAACCGCATCTATAACACATATAACCCGGTGGTGGAACGTCATCTGGGTTATTTGAACTCGTAACTGGTTTGTTATAAACCGGTGTAGCAGAAGACATTTGTTGTTGTGTTTGTTTCCATTGATCACCTTGGTTGGCAAACATTGCATTGATCCTTTCTTCTTCAGTCATATTCTTGCTATCTTCAGCGGCATTTGAAGCAGCTCCGTTTGAATTATTGCTTTTTAAATCAATCTTGGTGATTTTAGCCTTACCAGTGATGTATCTTGCAGCAGTACCTCTACCATTTCTTGCGGCTGGTGATCGTCTGGCAATCACAGAGGTGGAACGAGGTATCACAACAGTATCATCAGAATACTCTTCGGCTGTGTCATTGTTATATAGCCTCAAGTCAAAGTCTGTGCCTGGTGCCAATCTGTTTTCATTAATTATTTCTTTCTTCAGGTCAAACACTGTGATACCGGTACCATCGAAAAGAATTCTCGACGTATCTTTTTGTGATTTGAATCTGTAGAATATTGTCGATGACATGATGTAATGCTAAAATGCTAGTGGAGATGTATGGAATATGATGAATCTGTTGGTTCTTTCTGACTCCATTCGATCGTTCATATTCATAAAATGTTATGTTTTGGCATTTATGATCAAATTAAAATAAATTATAAAATTATTAATCAATTACGTAATCCCCTTAAAATTTCATCCGGGTAACACAGATACATAGTACTTTAACTATCTACTGTCATTGTAAACAATCAAACAATAATGATTTACTTGACTGCTAACTGGTTTCTAATATCTATACTGATCCAGTTGATTGCAATGGCCTTTAGATTCTTCTTGGTATTTACTATTTATTTGTATACATAGTGACATTTCAAAAGTCACAGTAACCCATGTCTTTTCAGTGCTCACACAGTGTTCTACAGGCAGAGTGTATGAAAATGATTTAGAAATCAGATATCATCTGTGCTGTAGCTTACCAAAAGTCAACACTTCACATTGGTGGTGATTTCCTATGCTAATACTCCTGCTATAAATACTCTTCTTCTAATTATGTCTCCCTTGATTATGCACAAAGGTGTATCTCATGCAGCCAAATGAAAAAAAAAAAAATCTTTTGGACAAACAATACAATAAGAAAGCCCACTTAAAGAAAGAAACAAGCAGAGCATATCGCAGTATGTCAAATCATCCCTCGCATATAGACCTGCCTAGAGAAACGGGGTTCCATCGATTTCACGATAATGTAACGACACCAAAGAACGAAACCACATCTTTCCCATCAACACCGATTAAAACTGATGAAGGATTATTGCAGCATGGCGTTGAACTACAACACATCAAAGTCGAAGAACTGGAGGCACAAAAACCACTCGTACAGGCGAATGAAAACGAATACGATGCTGATGAAGATGAGGATGAGGATGAGGATGATCCCATGTTTGCAAATGAAGATTTGTGGTACCCTGAAGGTGGTGTGCAAGCCTATTCTGTGGTCTTTGGTGCTTTTTTTGGGTTGATTCCATGCTTTGGGTTAGTCAATGCCCTTGGTGCTTTAGAGAACTACATTAATGAACATCAATTGGCTGATGTTGAATCTTCATCCGTTGCATGGATTTTTTCCACATTTTTATTCATCAATTTTACAAGTTGTATTATTTCAGGGAATTATTTTGATAAAAATGGTGCTAGAGTTCCACTGATTGCTGGAATGATACTAAGTTTTATTGGTATTTTTCTGACTTCAAGATGCACAACTTTGACGCAATTCACACTAGCATTTGGTATAATCACTGGATTTGGTAATGGTTCTGCATTGTCACCACTAGTATCTGTTGTTCCACATTATTTTAACAGAAAAAGAGGGCTATTCACAAGTATTGCAGCCACTGGTGGTAGTTTGGGTGGTATCTTTTATCCATTTATGTTGAAGCATTATTTCCCAGTTATTGGATATCAAAAGACAATGGAGTTATTAGCATGGAGTGTTTTTGCTTGTTATTTTGTTGCGGTGGTATTCGCTAAGGAGCGTTTACCACATGTTATCACAAACAGAACCACTTTTGAAAAAATAAAAGGTTATCTACAAGCCTTTGATATCAATGCATTCAGAGATGCCAAGTTTTTATTTGTCACACTAGGTTGTGCATTTGTCGAATTGGCTGTTTGTTCCACATTCACCTTTTACGCTTCATATGTTAAATCACAAGGGTTTGACACTCATACTGCATACTCTCTAATTGGTGTGTTGAATGGTACAGCTATTCCAGGTCGTTGGTTGACTGGGTATTTAGCTGATAGAGTTGGTCGTTTCAACGTTATGATTGTTTTACTTGTATTATCCGGATTTACTTATTTCACCTTGTTGATTCCATTCAGTACTAGCAAATTTGCATTGTACTTGTTTTCAGGCACTTGGGGTTTCCTAACAGGTTCATTATTTACATTATTGCCAGTTTGTTGTGGACAAATTTCAAAAACTGAGGAGTTTGGCAGAAGATATAGTACAATGTACTTTTTAGTTGCATTCATTACTCTAGCAGGTTTGCCTGTTGGGTCCATAATCATTGGCGAAGGTGACGCTACAAGTTTCAATTATTTCATGTCTTATAATGCATTAGTTTTTCTAGTTTCTGGTGCCTTTTACTTCTTTTCAAGAACATGTTGTGTTGGGTTGAACTTGAAAGTGAAGTTTTAAGCAATATCTAAATGGGTTGCTGATTGTATAGATAATAACCAACCCATTGAAAATTTTATAAAGGTTCCACCAAAAATGACTTTATATGCTGTATAAATGTAGATCCATGAAGTAGAGCACTTGCATAGGGATTACAATGGAATCTTGTCAACTCACCACCTTGATAATTTCTTATGTCGTATGGATCCAAAGTTGAAGGACATTTCAATGGGTTCAAATAACAAAATATTAGTGGGAAATCAACAACTCTAAAATGCTCATATGCCTGTTTAGTCATGGGTGAAGAAGCAACAAGAATAAATATACTCTGGTTTTTTTTCTGTTTCGCATGATAACTGAATATTCCAACCATTTGACGAATTTCTGATGCTGAAATTAAACTCATATTCTTGCACTGAAACCATAAAGATATTCTATTGTTTTTGTTCTTGAGAATTGGATTCATCGTAGTTCCATGTATTGGCTGCTTTTCAATCTCATCAGCTGGTAATTCTCTAAATTTATTCAGATCAAGTCTTCCTCTCAGATCCAACCCGTTGTCAAATGAGCCACCTGAGTGTCTCAGACGCACTCCACTGGGTCCTAGTATCCTGTCAAATACCTCCTTGGCATGTAGTTCATAAAGCGTACCTCTAGCAGCATTACTATCCATATTCAATTCGTTGTGTTTGGCGTACTCGAGGTAATTCTGCACAGATCCCAGATCAACAACTTTACGTTTCGGAATCGCAATGCTTATTGTTCTTGTAAATGCTGTTGCTCTGAAGCAGAAGCTCCTCAGCAGAACAGCAGAGCTCATTATCACGATGGCTATATGGAGTCCAGCTAGCCTCCAGTGTCTGGTTATGGATCTCGATGTTTGTTGTTTCTGTTGGTGGTTGGGTTTTTTCGTGTTTCCAAAAACCCTCATCACATAAACTGATATGTACAGTACAGAAACAACAATCAACAGACTCTAAAGGCAAAGCTGATGAATGGTATGTATACCTGTGGGTTGGGATTGGTTTGAAACTTCACCTTTATGTAAGATCCGCAGTGAATCACAGTATTAATAGCACTGTTTTTTTTTAGAAAAATGTCCACTCAAGAAGCTTCTTCAAACAACTCTGTTGAGTCCTTTGTGGATTCAAATGAAGTGGTGGACAACCAATTGAGTGTGAAAGAGGCAGAAGCACCTCTAGCAACCCCAAACACAAGCATGTCGCAACAAGCAGAGAATGCGGACAAGAACAGCACTGATACAAAAGTGATTACGATTTTCGAAGTTGCCACTGAGATTGAACAGCTGCTGCAGGATATTGTGAGTTACTCAAAAGATGGAACAGATGTTGATTGGAGTTTGGAACTAACATTACACCTCTCTAGAATGACAAGATTGACAAGTCAGACGAAGAGCTTATACAGAAAGGTACATAAATTATGGTTTTTATTAATATGTATTTATATTAACTTTTTTTTAGTGTCACAGATCAACAAGAAACTTGACAAGTTTGAATCCAAAATACAGAAATGAAGTTTAATATAAAGAAAGAAAATTATCTCAAATAATATTCAGATCAATAATATAGTACAGGAAAGGCCATTCAAGTTTGTGTAAAATTCACGTTATTGTAATTTATAATTATCTTATATAACATGGAAAGACTGTATAAACTCCACAAATATAACTCATGAGCTAGTTTAGCTAATATAATGATATATGGGAAATTAATATTACTATAAATCGTGCAGTGAATTTGAAATATATTGAGGATCTTGACTCCTGGTAATAGGTATACATGGTATAATATATATTAGACGTTATAATAGTATAGCTAACTGTACATATCATGCATCAGTAATTATTTCTGCAGTTTTCAAGCTGTTTAACCAAGATATCAAAATACTATTATAAGCGGCTTGTATGATTTATAATTTCAATCATCCATGTAGTTACTAGTCAACTATCAAATCAATCAAGGAATAATATCAATACATTTCCCCATTAGCATATAGGTTATTCCTTTAACTTTTTTCTCAATTTTAGTCTTGACATGGGAACCAGTCATATAGATTATAACATCATCATAATACATTCTCACCCCAGGAATTTTCCATAACTTCTCAGGGTATAAACCAATTTCACATCGAGCCAATAGCTTGAATTTTTGACTTAAAACTCCAGGGTATACATGTTCAAACAAACAAACTTTACATAAAAAATTTGTTTTGTAGAGATCAGAGAACACGTCCTCACTGAAACGTAAACGAACAAAATAAAGATTGTCCAGTGAAAAATCTGGCCATAATAACCTCAATATATAAGTAACGTTTTGAAGTTTCCCATTGTAATTATTTGGGTGATAGGTGATGGCCCTTGGGGGTTTAGAGAATTTCCACCATTTCCAACTGGCAACATCACCATTATATTCAGCCTCAACAACCATCCCATACTTTTCAAAAAACAAAAGACCTTTCTTTATCGAAAGTGGAATATTATTCAACTCTTTGATGATCACTTCATTTTCAAAGGGTTCTTCTGCTAGTTCGCCATCTATCAAGCAAAACAGTGCATATCTGTAATGGCCTGGAACTTCTGGATGCTTTTTGGATAGTTTTAAAGATTCAAAATATTTTTTTGATGTTTCAGAAATTGGTGGTTCTTTATCTGAATTCTTTAATTTTGGATTATCATCCAGTTTCTTAATTAAATTCCTGCGTAATTGTTCTTGTTTTGCTAATCTTTCTTTCAAGATCACTCGATCTTCAACTATTGGATGTGTATCATTAATCATAATAAATGGGTTAGCTCCTGCTGCTGTTACCATCAGATAAGTCTTAGGTAAAAACTATAAATAATAATTATGATGAATATATATGGAATAGCTGTGAGGAGAGTGTTTTTGTTTTTTAATGGATATAATCTCTCACTAGAGTTTAATTAATCATGCTGCACGCATGAGAAACTTAATTTGAAATGTTGAAAATATAAATACGTCTTGATGTCTATAATATATATAATAATAAATATGGAACACATATGTATGATGATTTATGTATAGGCTTGGGCATTATTCACCTGTTTTGGGGTCTGGACTCTGGAGTGCAGTTCAATCATCATGACTGTAGCTGTTGCATTTTAGTGCATATAGTAATAAGCCTGCATATTAATTATAAGAATGATAGTGAGTTAAATCCAATTACCGCCTAAAATATAATTAAATAAATTTATCTCTGGAAATCTCTCTAATATCTATCCTTTCTTTGGATTCTTTATCAACTAATATTTTAAAGTAGTCACTTTTCAGCAGGTGGCTAGTCTTCAGTCAAGGATTTCAAGTGTAGATTTATGTTGAATCATCTTTAATTGAAAATTCCTAAAACATGGAAGAGCTCAAAACTTCAAAGTTCAGAGGTAAATCGTGATACTCGTAACTCGTCAATGGTGAACAAATGTTAAAACTTAGAGGAGGATTATATTGGCATTTAAGTTGAGAGTACATAGTAGAAGTCGTATTAGCGTAATGGTAAACACCCGAACACCATATTGACTTTTCAAACATCAAAATCTTCTACAGGTGATGCTGTTGAAGAGCCATTTGATCATAGTATTTCCATTTAATAAACCGTCACAATGGCTGTTAAAAAGACCAAGAACCAACTGCGTCGTGAGAAACAGAAATTGAAGAAGCTGCAGCCTCAAGTTGAGGAAAATAAACCAGTTGTAAAAGTGATAAAACAAGCTCCAAAGAGCTCAGCATCATCATTATCAACACCAGTATCATCATCATTATCACCAATAGAACTTGCAAAATCTGTCACAGGAAAAATATTTGAGAGTGAAATAGATACATTGATATCCAATAATCCTGAATTTGAACAGTTCAAACGTGTCTTTGATAGATTTTATACCCAAGAATCAAGTGATAAAGATTTCACCAAAGGTGATATCATTGAAAGTGATGATGAAGATGCTCAAGGAGAAGACATCCAGGTGAATGATGATGGTGCCATAACGACAAACAATGGTTTGAATGGGGCAATAAGTAAGAAGAAACAAAGAAAGGCTGCTAAATTACCTCTTGCTGAGATTAAAGCGAATGTCAAATATCCTGAACTAGTACAATGGTATGATGCTGATGCTTCTGATCCATATTTAACAATCAATATCAAATCACACAAGAATTTTGTTCCAGTGCCTTCTCATTGGCAATTGAAAAGAGAATACTTGTCCGGGAGAAGAGCCATTGAAAAAAAGGCATTCACACTACCCAAGTTTATTAGTGATACTGGTATTACAGACATGAGAGACACAACTAAAGATGACGATTCGTCATTAAAACAAAGAACAAGAGAAAGAGTACAACCTAAAATGAATAGATTGGACCTTGATTACCAAAGACTACACGATGCCTTTTTCAAATTCCAAACAAAACCTAAATTGTTGAAATTTGGTGATATGTACTTTGAAGGACGTGAAAGTGATGAATTGGACGTTAGCAAATATAGACCAGGTGTTATTTCTGATGAATTGAGAAACGCTTTAGGATTGCCTCATGGTGCTCCATTTCCTTGGGTTCAAAAAATGCAAATGTTTGGTCCTCCTCCAAGTTATCCAGATTTGAAAATACCAGGATATAATGTTGATATTGATACTGATATTGGCATTAATGGTGGTGCTGTTGATATTAAGAATTTGGAAAATGTCGAATTGGAGCCATTTGGTAAGCTTGTTGCTTATGAGGATGAACCAGACGAAGACGAAGATGAAGATGAAGACGAAGATGAGGAACAAGAGCAAGAAGGTGAAAACGATGAAGATGAAGATGAAGCTGTATATATGTCTGAAAGCGAGATTCAAAAATTCCAACAACCAGAAGAACAGCAGACAGAATCACATGAACATGCTGCTGAAGAACAACCAGAAGAGGACGAGGATGATGATGATGATATTGCAGTACCAGCGCTAGAAGCTGAAGAAACCCAACAAAAAGAGGAGCCTCGAGTATTATATCAAGTTTTGGAAGAAGAGCAGACAAACCCAGAGTTCATGTCTTCTGGTCGTATATATAAGATTCCTGCAAAGAGAAGCACTTCAAGCACAGAGCCTGAAGCCAAGAAGCAAAAGACTGAAACTTCCACTACAAACACCAAGGCTAAAGATACTGATGGTGGTGAATATGAAGAGGAAGAGGAAGATGGTGGTGATTATGGTAAGTTTAGATTCTAAAGTCATAATTTATCCTATTTTGTTTGGAGAATATGAATAAATAATTAAGTAAATTGCAAATAACATTCATAGTTGGTATTATGTAGTAATGTAATATAATCTATACAACACTTTCATTGAAACTAGTCTCTGTTTGATTCTCAATCAACACAGCATGAGGCAAAATCAACCCAGCAGAAATGGTGACTAGGGAAAAGAATGTGTTTATAGGACTTGAGAACAAGATCACAGGAACAGTAGTGACCAGCAAAACAATCCATAAATAGTTCTTGTTCAAAGGAATATCTCTTCCTGCAATTCTAACCTCCGTTAAATCATATTTATTAATCAAGAAAACACCCAATATCAAAGCAAACAATGCAATCAGTAAGTATAGGTTTTGAAATAATTCAAACACAGCAACGAGTAGCACAATGATGAAATAATTTGAGTTGAAGTAACTTAAATTGGTTGATAATCTTGTCTTGATATCACCAAGATTGGATGGTTTCACAATCTTCTTGTAGTTGAAGAATTCTTTCCATGATCTAATGGTTGTGATTTTATGGTGTAGATATGGTGTTTGACTCTTAAAAAAAGTGTTAATAGAAATAACAATTAGATACATGTTGTTCATACCTTCAAAGAGTCCATGTCCAATTTGTTCAAGTTAAACTGTGCAGGATTGAAATGGACAGGGAAACTCATTTTGTCTTTTGTGCTGTTATTCTCACGTAAAGAACTGTTTGATGGTTGATTTCAATCTGTGGTTTTCTGTTTTGATGAGTTGTTGTTTATTTCATTACGTAATACGAGATGTTGATTCTTGAACAATAAAGTACAGAGAAAAGGCAGTCGATGATGAGTTGAGGTCTAGCAGAGAGAGTATTAGAGATGTTGTCGACCCGCTGTTAGATGGCCATATTTGTTTTATATGCCTTGCTCTTTTTTGTGGATTCAAACTTCAATTGAGTGTGTCATTGTCTGAGAAATAAATGATTCTTGGAGAGATATCCATCGAAAAGCAAATGAATAAAGATATATACTGGATGGAGAATGATTGGGTTAACCCGTTGAAATATACGAGTCAGTATCATCTTTTTTCAAATTTTGATACTACTTTTAAAATATCATAAAGCCACTCATAAATTTTGGTTATAAACACAAACTTAAAAATCGTCCATACATGTTCTAAGTATCACCAGCCTTCTTAGAATTACAAGCAACAATCTTAATCTTATCTGCTGTTATACTCTCATTTTGATCCAACTTGAATGTGGCATTCTTGACGACAAAAGTCCAAACATCATCACAGAAACCATAAGTACGCAAGTGACCCTAAAACTGTTAATAGAGGATATTCACCGATTTCAGCACATAAATATTTACCTTAAACGAAAGTTTTGCCTTTGAGTTATCCTTTAATGTTTCGGAAACAACTTTGTCAAACTGTATCATACTGTTAATAACGCATCTAACTTGATAATAAGATACAAACACTCACATTTGCCAAAATTCTCATAGCCAATTGAGGTTGGATTCTTTGATCTCTATTATACACCTGTTAGTTCAAACTTCAAAGATCACTATCAACATCTCGCTGGAATGGTTTATTCATACGCAATTAAATTATCAAGAGCATCAGTTAATGAAGTACCCAATCTATAAAACGATGGCGTTAATATTAAAAGGTTTGAAAAATCACCAAAAAATCAATATAAACAACTAAAAACATACGTGCTTCTTCTGTAAATTTCATAGTACCCTTGATTACTCATTATTTGCAACGTTCCAAATAGTTTCCCCTAGCCGATCAAGAGCAACAGATACCATGATGGCACACAGTACAGCTCAAGACAATTTACACAAAACCAAATTAAACCCCCGTTTACCCGGTTTTGAATATAATTGTATTATGTAAGCTAGTGATCGGCAAAGATAATTGTCAATTTTTGTTCGTCGTAAGATGGTCCCTTGGCCCAGTTGGTTAAGGCGTGGTGCTAATAACGCCAAGATCAGCAGTTCGATCCTGCTAGGGACCACTTAATTTTTGTTTTTAGAAATCTCTACTTTTGACCGCTGCTCAGTCTCACTCAACCTGTGGTATGTTGAACTGGTCAATGAATATACTTTACGCCAAGATCAGCAGTTCGATCCTGCTAGGGACCACTTAATTTTTGTTTTTAGAAATCTCTACTTTTGACCGCTGCTCAGTCTCACTCAACCTGTGGTATGTTGAACTGGTCAATGAATATACTTTACACAGTTTATAGTAACTACTTTAGCATATTTCTTTAGTTTTCAGGATTGAAATCAGAAAGTGTTTAAAGTCTGCATTAACAAAGATCAACTAAAATTTTACTCTCAGTCTCCATCCAACACAACATGTTCTTGAGAAAAGGTAGAATGCACCAGCAATTAAGAATATCAATCCGTTGTAACTCATGAAATAATTGAATTTTAACTTACCCCCATCACCAATGATTTTTGATCCAATTGGCACGCCCGCAAGAGTAGCAAATGCAACCATAAAATATTGAGTACTATAGCGTTTACCAAACTCTTCAGTCTTAGATATCTGTCCACAACAAACTGGTAATAGTGTGAACATTGAACCAGTTAAAAAGCCCCATATGCATGAGAACAAATACAATGCAAATTTATGACTGCTGAACGGTATCAAGACTGTGAAGTAAATGCACCCAGAAAGGAATAATAATGCAATCATGACATTAAAACGTCCAATTTTGTCTGCCATGTACCCAGTAATCCAACGGCCTGGAATTGCAGCACCATTTAACACTCCAATTAATGAATATGCAGTATGGGTGTCAAACCCTTGTGACTTGATATAAGATGCATAAAAGGTAAAAGTTGAGCACACAGCCAATTGTACAAGAGCACAG
This sequence comes from Liangdongia berthetii, assembly GCA_030564525.1. Lineage (NCBI taxonomy): Eukaryota > Fungi > Ascomycota > Saccharomycetes > Phaffomycetales > Wickerhamomycetaceae > Liangdongia > Liangdongia berthetii. The sequence goes on along the minus strand of JAJLVX010000448.1, from coordinate 1,249 downwards.
CCAATAGTTGCAAATAAAAATTTGGCTTCTTTGAAGTAATTGATGTCCAGTGCATTCAAATAGTCTTTTAATTTCTCTTTTGTTGTTCTATTTGTGGTTGAATGTGGTAAACGTTCTCTTGCAAATATCACTGAAATGATATAGCATATTAAAATACTCCAAGATAATTGTACCATAGTCTTTTCATAACCAATAATTGGAAAATATTTTTGTAAATAATATGGATAGCATATCCCTCCAATACTACCACCAGTAGCGGCAATGCTAATAAATAAACCTCTTTTTCGGTTGAAATAATGAGGAATCACTGAAACTAATGGGGACAAAGCCAGCCCATTACCTAACCCAGCCAATACTCCAAATGACCAAGTGAATTGTAAAACGGTTTCTGATCTTGATGTTAAATAAATACCACAAAAACTGAAAAGCATACCAAGGGTTAGAGGTACTCTTGCACCATTTTTGTCAAAATAAGTTCCTGAAAATATACAACTTGTGAAATTGATGAATAAAAAGGTGGAAAATATCAATGAAACAGATGAAGATTCAACATCGGCAAGCTGGTGTTCATTGATATAGTTTTCCAAAGCTCCAAGACTATCAATTAAACCAAAACATGGGATCAACCCGAAAAACACCCCAAAAACAACGCTGTATGCTTTGCGACCACCTTCAGGATACCACAGTGTATCATTGCCAAACATCAGATCCTCTGTTTGTTGCTCTTGTGGAAGACGATCATTATCATTAACTTCTACTAGTTGAATAGGATGTTCAAAGTCAACGTTATCAGTGAAGGGAACTGTGATGGTGGTTGACGTTAGATCTTCCTCTTCAGATTGAGAGTCTGAATTGTCATGGAACTTGAGCATTATATATCTATCTGATACTTGTGCAATGTGGCTTGTGTCCGATACCTGGTTTGTGTTTTGATCGTTTGTATTTTGTAGAACTTGTGTGGTTTGGGGATCTATGCTCATGGTTAAACAGGTATAATTTTTACGTTTTCACCCTAGGCTTGCATCTTGCATGAAGATACATCAGCTTATCATTTTTAGATTTGAATGAGTTTAGAAAGTTGGAAAAGACAAGGTTGTTATAATCTTTAATGTTTAAGTATAACTAATTTTGTTTATTAATATTGTCATTGTGTCTTTGTAAATTGTATTTGTCCGTGAATTTCCAAGCTTTTGAAGATCATTATATTGATATATATAAAATAGGTAGAATTTAGAAGTAATAAATATTG